>JAXCGZ010014018.1:7500-10000 GCA_037179515.1 Halocaridina rubra | reverse complement strand
AGAATAGGTGGAAATGTTTTGGAATGGATAAAAACTTACTTAGAAGGAAGGGAACAGAGGGTTAGAGTAAGACACTCAGTGTCTGAATGGAGAAGAGTTAGTAGTGGAGTTCCACAGGGTTCAGTTTTAGGGCCACTTTTGTTCCTTGTATATGTAAATGACCTACCAGAGTCTGTAAATTCATTCATGAATATGTTTGCAGATGATGCAAATATTGTGAAGAAAGTAAAAAACGAGAACAATGGTAGAGAACTTCAGGAGGATCTAAATAATCTGCATGAGTGGTCAGAAAAGTGGCTAATGAAATTCAATACTTCAAAATGTAAGGTAATGAGAATGGGTACAAGTACAAGAAGGCCCAAGCTTGACTACTCGGTGGCTGGAGTACAACTTCAAGAGACAGAAAATGAGAGAGTTCTAGGAGTAAACATACTGGCAGATTTGTCTCCAGAAATACATATAAATGGCATAGTAAGGGCAGCATATGCATTCTTATCAAATGTAAGGGTAGCCTTCAGGCACATGGACAAGGAAATGTTCAGAAATATTTATGTAACCTATGTGAGGCCAAAACTCGAATATGCAGCCCCCTTTTGGAATCCGCACTTGAAAAAGCACATAGCTAAGCTTGAAAAAGTTCAAAGACATGCCACGAAACTGGTGCCAGAAATACGCAATCTCAGTTATGATGAGAGGCTGAGGGAATTAGACTTACCATCACTGGAAGCTAGAAGAGTGAGGGGGGATATGGTGACAGTCTTTAAATTCCTTCATGGTTATGATAGAGTGGATAGGGATCGATATTTTGATATGGCTGGCTCTAGAACTAGAGGTCATAGTTTGAAGCTTCGTAAGAAAACTTGTTTGCAGGATGTAAGGAAATACTTTTTCAGTGTAAGAGTAGTTGATAATTGGAATTGGCTAAGCGAGGAGTAGTTAATGCTATCTCAATCCATAGTTTTAAGGACAGGTATGATAAGTATCACTAAGTCTAAAATGGAACCGATGAGGAGACGGGAAGATACGAGCTTTGGGCTCTTTCCCGTAAGCACAATTAGGTAATCACAAAATCTTGAGACGGGAAGATACGAGCTTTGGGCTCTTTCCCGTAAACACAATTAGGTAATCACAATTAGGTAATCACACATCTTTGCAGGATGTAAGGAAATACTTTTTCAGTGTAAGAGTAGTTGATAATTGGAATTCGCTAAGCGAGGAGGTAGTTAATGCTATCTCAATCCATAGTTTTAAGGACAGGTATGATAAGTATCACTAAGTATAAAATGGAACCGATCAGGAGACGGGAAGATACGAGCTTTGGGCTCTTTCCCGTAAACACAATTAGGTAATCACAATTAGGTAATCACACATGAGAGCTGAGGGAATTAGACTTACCATCACTCGAAGCTAGAAGATTGAAGGGGGATATGGTGACAGTCTTTAAATTCCTTCATGGTTATGATAGAGTGGATAGGGATCGATTTTTTGATATGTCAGACTCTAGAACTAGAGGTCATAGTTTGAAGCTTCGTACGAAAACTTCTTCGCAGGATGTAAGGAAATACTTTTTCATTGTAAGAGTAGTTGATAATTGGAATTGGCTAAGCGAGGAGGTAGTTAATGCTATCTCAATCCATAGTTTTAAGGACAGGTATGATAAGTATCACTAAGTATAAAATGGAACCGATGAGGAGACGGGAAGATACGAGCTTTGGTCTCTTTCCCGTAAACACAATTAGGTAATTACTATTAGGTAATTACATATATATATATATATATATATATATATATATATATATATATATATATATATATATATATATATATATATATATGAATCATTATTTTTTACCCCGACCGGGACTCGAAGCTAGGACTTATAATTATTAAGTCAAGGCGCTACCACTACACCACAGAAGGTTAAAAGGAATCCAGCCTTATAGCTTATATCTGCTATACTTAGAAATGAACGCATTCTAATTGAATGCCACTATGTTCATATTACAGATTCCCCAACCTTACTCGTGGCTTCATTTTAGCATTTAATTCAATTCCCAATCTCATTCGGGCCATGAAATAACCAATTAAGCACATTACATATGTGAAAACATGAATCATTTTTTTTACCCCGACCGGGACTCGAACCTAGGACTTATGATTATTAAGTCAAGGCGCTACCTCTACACCACAGAAGGTTAAAAGGAATTCAACCTTATAGCTTATATCTGCTATACTTAGGAATGAACGCATTCTAACTGAATGCCTGGCCCGAATGAGATTGGGAATTGAATTAAATGCTAAAATGAAGCCACGAGTGAGGTTGGGGAATCTGTAATATGAGCATAGTGGCATTCAGTTAGAATGCATTCATTCCTAAGTATAGCAGATATAAGCTATTAGGTTGGATTCCTTTTAACCTTCTGTGGTGTAGTGGTAGCGCCTTGACTTAATAATCATAAGTCCTAGGTTCGAGTCCCGGTCGGGGTAACAAAAATGATTC
>JAXCGZ010014018.1:2500-5000 GCA_037179515.1 Halocaridina rubra | reverse complement strand
TCTAGCGCAAGACAACCAAACCCAACTAAGGTAATTGACTTTTGTTGGGTGGAAGTGAAAGAATAGTACCTTTTTCTTAGAGAATCATTTGGACTCATGTAATGATTGAAAAGTGTTAATCGTATTACAACACATCGTATTATAACTTATTTGCAAATAAAAAAGATTGCTCTTGCTTGATATTAACTCTCTTGCGCACGGTGACGCCAATGGCGTGTTTAAATTTTTAGGGTCTAAGTACATGGTGACGCCAGTGGCATCGATTTCAACAATAATATTATTTTGAAATAGTTACATTCACCCCAATTGCTTCATTTTTTGGTTGAGCTTAATTTCCCTCACTCTCTCCCAATTGAACCAATTAACAATTCTCTTCACTGATGTGGCTTTGAGGGCGAGCCATAAAACAAAGGCAGTTTCCGTCTTCCTCACTCATCACTCAACCACACATCTCTTTATGTGCACTTTATTTTTCATGTCCATAAACGGTCCTATGAATTATTGTTTTTCTCTTTTCATTGATTCATGAAAAACTACAACAAATAGCAAAGGCATTGATATACCATGTATAATGATAAATACAGGTTTTAGGGAGGAAAATAGCTTAGGAACAAGATATCTCGGCTCGCTAAAAAACTGCCGGCCAGAGACAAGATTTCACAAATGAGCTTGGAGGGTTAATATAAGGTTCTAAAGATGACTGACCCATATGAATAAAAGTGCAATGTTTTTTGACAGATGCTTTTATACCTTCTGAGTATTGGAGAGTGGTTTAGCACTTCTGTTTTGGTCTTGTCTTTTGGCATACATTCTGCAAGTGAACTAAATTTATAGTCTTAATTTTTGGATGTATTTGTGCAGGGTACAAAGCTGTAAGACAGACATGGATCCTTGTTTATATTTTTACTTTTCTTGAGTTCTTGATGGACTACCTTTACAAGCGTAGTTCTACTCATAAATTATTCACGTTGCAGATGACAGTGTTTATGAATACAGTGTAACAAATTGAAATTAGGATATGCATACACACTTATGGTAACTCACATTTTATATTGACATAATTTTTGTAAATAGAAAATTCAGTTGTATATTGTTAAGTCCCTACCATATTTGCTCTGGAATGTAAGATGAAAAACTTACTACATTTTGATACCTTGATCTTAGGCTTGATATTTACAAACAAAATTTTTTTTCATGTATGTTTGTTTTTACTATTTGATGATAGTTAACCTTATTTCTTCTAGCCATGTGATAAAGTGATATCGGGTAATAAACAAGAACAGTTTGCTGCAGAAAGAGAGAAATAGCATTATTTAATTCAAATTAAGTTTGAGGGATTTTATATAAATAGTGCTAGTACTATTACTGACACTGTTACTTTCTCGTGTGCTTCACCTGATATGAATGCGCAAGTGTTCTTAAACTTATGCATGAATAATGGTTTGAGATTGCATGTTATTGATACATTCCCTCCTTAAGAGCAATATTACCTTGGTCGGTCTTTGTACTTTTTAATTTACTTATCTTTTTTGAATAAATTGGCCCATGATGGAATCTCAGCAATGTTAAAACTTTTTCTGAAAAATACTGTGCCTTGTCAATGATTTTCAGTATCCAATTATTGATTTCCTGCAAGTTCCTCTCTGGCTACATTGATATTTTTGCCACCTTACACAATTCCTGAAATGATGAAACCATCTTCCTTTTGATGTAAAGCTTAGACAGCCTTGAGAATAGCTGAGCATAATATAATTGAAAAATACTTCAATCATTCGCTTCAATCATTTACTTCCTTAGAGTCAATCATTTCTGGTACTGGTCTTTTATTCATACTATTAGCTCCTCCACACTGTACTGTGTTTTGGTAGCCTTCAACTTGTTACTCCATTCAGCATTCTTATTTATCCTTGAGGTTATTTGTGTTGACTGTATTGTTCATTGATGCTACCTATCCAAGTTCGTGGGTATTGGCTATGATAAGAGAGCTCCTTCGTATTTCAAATTATTCTTATCTTTGTATCTCTGCTGATCACATGACGTTTATTGGCAAGCTCCCTCTTCCCTGTAACTGTACACTCATTGGTGGACCATTTGTAAGCACTGTAAGCTATTATCTTCACAGAATCACAGTAAATCAGGTCTTATGGAAAGTACTTATGGGGGGGGCTAATACAGCATTTGCAAACACGTAAATAGCAATACTGAACTGAATGATAATTGCTTCCACGTATTTTAACAGTCTTGGAGTTAGTGTCTCATATTTAATTTTTGTTTTATATGATTATTTTTTCCTTACATAAATGTTGAACTGTGTAAGAGGATGCACTTAAGTTAGGGCCATCTGGTATGTAAATGTATCATAGATATGTTTTATAAATAACAAGCATATATATGTTATGTATTTTAAATTAGATATGCACTGTACAGTTGACAGTCACACCTGTTTGTGTATTCTATACTGTATTATAGTAGGAACATTTGCTCTACCCCCCTTTGAAAG
>JAXCGZ010014017.1:37500-40025 GCA_037179515.1 Halocaridina rubra | reverse complement strand
ACTCATGTGTAAGAAAAGAATATATGTTCGGGGTAAAAAATTATTCATGTTTTCACATATGTAATGTGCTTGCTTGGTTATTTCATGGCCCGAATGAGATTGGGACTTAAATTATATGCTATAATGAAGCCACGAGTGAGGTTGGGGAATCTGTAATATGAACATAGTGGCATTAAGTTAGAATGCGTTCATTCCTAAGTATAGCAGATATAAGCTATAAGGCTGGATTCCTTTTAACCTTCTGTGGTGTAGTGGTAGTGCCTTGACTTAGTAATCATAAGTCCTAGGTTCGAGTCCCGGTCGGGGTAAAAAATTATTCATCTTTTCACATATGTAATGTGCTTGCTTGGTTATTTCATGGCCCAAATGAGATTGAGACTTGAATTAAATGCTATAATGAAGCCACAAGTGAGGTTGGGGAAACTGTAATATGAACATAGTGTCATTCAGTTAGAATGCGTTCATTCCTAAGTATAGCAGATATAAGCTATAAGGTTGGATTCCTTTTAACCTTCTGTGGTGTAGTGGTAGCGCCTTGACTTAGTAATCATAAGTCCTAGGTTCGAGTCCCGGTCGGGGTAAAGAATTATTCATCTTTTCACATATGTAATGTGCTTGCTTGGTTATTTCATGGCCCGAATGAGATTGGGACTTGAATTAAATGCTATAATAAAGCCACGAGTGAGGTTGGGGAATCTGTAATATGAACATAGTGGCATTCAGTTAGAATGCGTTCATTCCTAAGTATAGCATATATAAGCTATAAGGTTGGATTCCTTTTAACCTTCTGTGGTGTATTGGTAGCGCCTTGACTTAGTAATCATAAGTCCTAGGTTCGAGTCCCGGTCGGGGTAAAAAATTATTCATATATATATATATATATATATATATATATATATATATATATATATATATATATATATATATATATATATATATATATAAATATATGTATATATATATATATATATATATATATATATATATATATATATATATATATATATATATATATATATATATATATATATATATATATATATATATTTATATATATATATATATATATATATATATATATATATATATATATATATTTATATATATATATATATATATATATATATATATATATATATATATATATATATATATATATATATATATATATATATATATATATATATATATATATATAATTATTATTGTTATTAAATACATCTCATTTATTTTCTTATTCATAGAGAAAGAAAAAGATTGATAGATAGATAGATAGATTGAATGATAGATAGATAGATATAGAGATAGATAGGTAGATAGATAGATAGATAGACAGAAAGCGAGTGAAAGAGAGAGAGAGGAAAGAAGACTTAAATATGATTCCTTTATCTCATCTTTTAAGCAAAAATGGTTACATAATAGGTTTGATTAAGCTCGATTATCACTTTTTAAAAAATAGTAAATTAAATGTGGACACATATTTAATGAGTTAATTAAAAGCTAATTATCAGAGAGGAGATTATTAGTATTCAATTTTTTATTTACGGTAATACCAGATTTAGTCATGCAAAGTAATAATCAGTTTACTTTCTCTATTTAAACTCTCAGAATAACTTTGAGCATTTATATGAGACGATGAATTAAAGAATGTTGAAATGATTCGCATACCACTAACTGGAAAGTTGGATATGTTTCCTCAAGAATATGTTATTGGTCTATCTCCTCAGACTTTTTTTTCTTCTAAGATTGAAAAATGGTGAAAACTATTATATATGTTTGTACCTGAAGGCTCCAATACTTCTTCCGAATTGGGAAACCAATTCTATAGGCTAAAGCAGAGTAATAATGATTTTCTAATGTGTATGAAGTATAGCTTCCTAACGGCATATATACTAAATACTTTTTCCATGTGTCTCTTTCCTGTAATTAGAGATCAAATAGAGAGAAAGTGATAACTTAACTCACAGCAGCTCAGATGAAGTGACAATTCTTTTCATATATTAGACTTCAAGGATGAACATTTTGCCACTATTCGAAATCCGTGTAGAATGCCTACGATTATACAGAAAGAGGTATTCTTGAAGCTTTAACAGAAATTATGAAAATCTGAATTACGTTTTCTTAAAACTAATTATGGCTTTGTGATAATAGCTTATGTGTAGCAGAAAGACTATTTAAAAGATAGCGAGCAATATCTCTTGATTGTATAACTTCATTATCACAAATATTTTCGATTTTATATAGAAATTTCCAAGGAAAATCTTCAAACTTGGAGAATTCTCATTACTCCGTCGTCTTCAGGAATCTGGTTAAAATCATATTCACTAAACCGGGTTAGGTTGAGAACACTCTGGGAAAGTACTCTGAGAATTATCTAGTCACTAGACATGCCTTTATCTTTTGTTAGTAATAAAACCAAAACCAAATCATGAAGTCATCCTCAGGAAATAATTCATATTCTTTAAGCTTTTCTCTTTGCTAATAACTCTTGCAGAGCGCATCCAGCACAACTGCATCTTAGCTCC
>JAXCGZ010014017.1:22500-27500 GCA_037179515.1 Halocaridina rubra | reverse complement strand
AATTAATAAGGATAATTTTCGAATTATAGTTGGTTGGCTCATGGCACCAGCAGCCAGTTACGATACTACAGCTGAAAGCTTTTTGGAGTTGAATAGGATTGTCCAGGATGGTTCGATGTAACGTTTTCCTTTAGTTTCGATTCTTTATCTATGCCTATATCAACACCGAATATTCTTTGATATTCATTACATATCTCTTATCATCCATTATCTTCCATTCACATCTGACAAGTCACAACACTCATTCTCTATTTCTTTTTATTTTATGTTTTCATCTTGCCCAGGTGCAATGAGGGCAACTTTATTTATTTTTTAGCCCGTTAGGAATGAAGTGGTGAGAGCAATATCAGGTGTGAGGAGAGAATTGGCAGCCAAAGTATGATAAGAATGTTCTGAGATGGTTTGGCCATGTGGAGAGAATGGATGATGAAAGACTGCTGAAAAAGATGCTGAATGTGAGAGTTGATTGGAGAAATGCTAAAAGGAGGCCAAGGTTTTGGTGGATGGATGGAGTAAGGAGAGCCCTGAATGATAGGCGTATGGATGTGAGGGAAGCGGGTGAGCGTGCTAGGAATAGGAATAAGTGGCAAGCGATTGTGAAGCAGCTCTTATGGGCATCTGCTACTACCACGGGGCTGCATCTTACAGAGGTAGCCTAGTGGTAGGGGCAGTAGGGGAGTTGGCATTTATGAAGCAACACAGGTTGTGCAAAAGCCAGGAGAATTGGTTGTGGCACTCCAGCAGTGCCATCTAAATGGTCGCTACCTCCCTCGTCATTGCCCATAGAGCAAAGTAATCCCCTTTTTGTTTTTCTTTTTTATGTTGGCTACCCCCCCAAATTGGGGGAGACAGCCAAGGTAAATATTCTATCTATCTACCTTGGCTGTTTCCCCCATTAATTGGGGGGTAGCCGACATCATGAAAGGAAAACAATAAGGGGATTACTTTGCTCTATGGGCAATGACGAGGGAACTAGCGACCGTTCAGTTGGCACTGCTGGAGTGCCACAGCCCATCCTCCCGACTCTTCCACAACCTGTGTCGCTTCACAACTGCCAACTCCTCCTACCGCCCCTACCAAAGGGCTACCTCTGTAAGATGCAGCCCCGTGTTAACAGCAGATGCCCATCAGAGCTGCGTCACAATTGCTCGCCACTCATTCCTATTCCTAGCAAGCTTGTTTGCTTCCCTCACATCCATCCTCCTATCATTCAGGGCTCTCCTTACTCCATCCATCCATCCAAATCTAGGCCTCCCTTTAGCAGTTCTCCCATCAACTCTCGCATTCATCACCTTTTTCAGCAGCCTTTCATCATCCATCCTTTCCACATGGCCAAACCATCTCAGAACCTTCACATCTACTCTGGCAGCAATTTCTCTCCTCAGACCCGTTCTTGCTCTCACCACTTCATTCCTAACTTTATCCAATCGAGATACACCAATCATACTCCTCAGGCATTTCATCTCAAACAAATTTAGTTTCTGTCTCTCACTTACTTTCATACCCCTTAACTCTGATCCATACATCACAGTTGGCACAACCACTTTCTCATACAAAACTTTCTTAACATTCATTTCCAACCCTCTATTCTTCATCACACCTTTCAATGCACCCAACACTTTACATCCTTCATTCACTCTGTGACACATATGCTTCCACTCCACCATTTGCAGCTTTAACCGAGCATAAATACTTAAACTGATTAACCACCTCAAGTGTCTCTCCATTCAACATAACATTCAATCCAGCACCATCCTCATTTCTTTTACAACTCATAACCTTACTCTTTCCCACATTCACTCGCAACTTCCTTCTCTCACACACCATTCCAAATTCTGACAATAACTGACGCAGCTTTTCCTCTGAATCTGCCACCACGACAGTATCATCTGCAAACAGCAACTGATTCAGCTCCCACTCGTCATCATCCCCATCTACCCTTCTCAAACCTCTACCACGCACTCGCTCATTCATCTCTATTACAACTCCATCAATATACAAAATGAACAGCCATGGTGACATCACACATCCCTGTCTCAGTCCCACACTCACTGGAAACCACTCACTCACTTCATTCCCTACCCTAACACAAGCTCTACTGCCCTCATACAAACTCTTCACTGCATGCAACAATTTACCATTAATTCCATATACTCTCAAAACATTCCACATAGCCTCTCTATCAACTCTAGCATATGCTTTCTCCAGATCCAAAACTGCAAAATACACATCCTTACCCTTTGCTAAATATTTCTCACATAACTGCCTAACTATAAAAATCTGATCTATACAGCCTCTACCTCTCCTAAAACCACTCTGCACTTCCGTGATCACATATTCTGTCTTATCCCTAATCCTATTAACCAGTATCCTACCATACACTTTTCCTACCACACTCAACAATCTTATACCCCTAAAATTACTGCATTCATACACATCTCCCTTACCTTTGTATAGGGGCACTATACAGGCAATCACCCATTCCACTGGCACCAATGATAACATAAAGCATATATCAAACACTCTCACTAACCATTCCAATGCAGTCACACCCAATTCTTTCAACATCTCCGCTCTCACACCATCCATTCCAGGTGCTTAACCTGCTTTCGCTTCATACAATGCCCTTTTCACCTCCTCTCTTGTAATCTCTCTCTCATTTTCATCTCCCATTACTGGCCCTTGAACCCCCCCCCCGACTGCCACTATAGCTGCCTCTCTATCTTCCTCAACATTCAGCAAGCACTCAAACTATTCTGCCCATCTTTTCTTTGCATCGTTCCCTCTTAACATCTGTCCATTCACATCTTTCACTGTCTCTTCCATCCTCGATCCACCCTTCCTTACTCTCTTCACTTCTTTCCAAAACTTCTATTTATTCTCCTCATATGACCTACTAGAATCCTGTCCCCACTTAACATTTGCTAACCTCTTGTCTTCCTCTACCTTCAGCTTGGTCTCCACATTTTTCTCCCTATATCTTTCATACTTCTCTTTACTTTTACCTGCAGCCATTCCTCAAGAGCCCTCTTTTTCTCTTCCACCTTCATTTTCACCCCCTTCATTCCGCCACTCCCTGCCCCTCCTCATGCCACCTCCAACAATCCTCTTTCCACACACATCACTTGCATGTCCCACAAAACATTCTTTCATCAACCCCCATTCCTCTCCTAACTCCCCAACTTCTCTTTCTTTCACCCTGTCAAATGCCACTCTCAACCTGTCCTGATATTCCTGTCTCTTCTCTGGCATTTTCAACTCTTCCACCTTCACTATTTCCCTTCTACATCCCCACACACTATTTTCCCACTCTTTTGCTACCACCACTTTTGCTTCAACCAAAAAATGATCAGACATCCCAGCAGCCACACTCCTGAATGCATGTACATCTTTCACTCTACCAACCATGCTCTTTGCTACCAACACATAATCCATTAATGCTCTTTCTTTCACTCTTCCATTTGCCACTCTCATCCATGTATACTAATTTATTAACTTCTTCTTAAATAAACTATTACCTATCACCAACTATTGCTCCACACACATATCTAGCAGTCTCTCGCCACTCTCATTCCCACCTGGTACCCCATACTTTCCCACAACACCTTCTATCTCTCCATCACCAACTCTGGCATTCAAGTCACCCAACACAACTACATAGGTCCTTCTACCCAGACCATCCACACATCTAGTTAACTCATTCCAGAATTCATCCCGCTCTTCCTCGCTTCTCTCACATCTTGGCCCATACGCACTAAGAAAAGCCCAACATTCCCTTCCTATCCTAGCCCTCACCCACATCAGCCTAGATGACACTTCTTTCCATTCCACTACCTGATTTACCATCCATTCACTCAGCAATAATGCCACACCTTCTTTCGCTCTCCCCCTTTCAACCCCAGACACCCTACCCGTCACATCACCAAATGCCACTTCTCCTTTTCCTTTCATCTTCGTCTCACACAATGCCAATACATCCATCCTCCTCCTACCAAACATATATCCAATCTCACATCTTTTGTTCTCTATCGTACTACAACCACGCACATTTAGACACCCCAAAACTAGAGTTTGGGGAAAAGTTATTCTCCCCTCTACTCCCCTTCTTCTTTGACTTCTCGCAAGAGGTTGATACAAGGGGGGGATTCCTAGTCCCCCCGCCCCGTATACTTCTAGTCGCCTTTTACGACACACAGGGAATACGTTGAGGCTATTCTTTGATGTTGTGCCCACCAACGTCCTGGTGTCACACTTTTATAAAAAAAATACATACTTCATGATATATTTTGATAAATTAATCTCACAATCAGTAATAATTGGATATTTTTGTTTGTCAAAGCTCTTTCCATTATATGAACACAGCCTAGGATAAACTGCCAAGAAAACTTTGAACTTTATTTTTATAGTTCGTATTTAAATTCAAATTCACAAATGAAACATAAATTAACTATAAACATATGGACCCATAACCTCATTCTTCCGAATTTGATTGTCCTCGTGAGAGGACCAAGAGATATCTTTGGAATAAATCACTTTCCATGAATTATAATCTGTTGAAGTCTTAGTAACAATTTGCAGCAATTACATAACTTCTGGAAAGATGGGTTTTTGGATTTGAAAAACAGCTTGTTATTAATACCAGGTAAAAATAATATACATTGGGTAAGCAGCATGCTTATAATAAAACTGAATTGCATGTTTTTAGCTATCATGATCCATAGTTGAAACTATATCTGCTATATTTATTGCTACACTTAGTACAGGATTTGATTTACAGCTTTTCGACCTGCAATGCTTAAAAAAAAAACATAAAGGAATAACAATAAATTTCATAAACATAAATGCAACTTTGAATGCATTCATAATTATTTAAGTACATCTGTGTTTTGAAGTCTGCTTTGAAAAATGCATTATGTTGTACACTATACTGTACATATGTATGCCTCTGCACTATATGCTTTTGGAATCTGGCATTTTTTAATTACAAATCTTTCACCAGA
>JAXCGZ010014017.1:0-15000 GCA_037179515.1 Halocaridina rubra | reverse complement strand
TACACAAGCTGAAAGCTCGCAGTTTGAGTAGTCGTATATATGTCTTTGTGATATTTATTCCCAACAAATTATTTATATTCTCACAGCAGCAACCCCATACTCCTTAATCATATCAAAGAAAGATAAATATTGTATAAGGCATAATGTTTATGCTTTATATCATATTTACAATAAATGAAATAAAAACCTAAAGGATTCATAAATCATAAAAAATATATTATACTAACACTAAAAAAATATTATAAATGATGGCCATATTCCTCTTGCCATAGCTAACATGCATGTTCTGCAGAGTAGACAGCACATCCCGTACATACACTAACAACAAAGGAACCGAAAGATATTCTGAGACCATATTTTTATTATTATTATCCATTATCATAAGACAAGCAAAAGCCCAGCTGGAAAAAATCAAAGACTATAGAGGATATGGTTCCAGCAGAGGAATCATTTTGGCGACAAAAACGTTATACAACTCAGGTAATTTCTACTTTTCACTAATATCAAATACCTTTCATATCCAAAATATTCTTCCCTAAAAGCTACATTATTTCACATGTTTGTGGTTTTGACTTAAATTTTCAAGACCAAAGGTTCACATTTGTTGATCACCAGTTTTTTGGCTCAGTTCTTTACTTATGTAGTGTTTCTGTCCTTTACAGTACAGTACTACTCTTCAATACTCCAATATTGTAATTTAATAAACAAGTGCATGAAATGACTCATATTTTAATTAACATAAATGATAGAAATGGGATGCAAAGATATACATGTGATTAAAGTTACAGATTTTATGAAAACGAGCACAGCATACAAATAAGAAACTTACCACTGCAGCGAAGGCATCGCACGTGCTATATGATGGCTGCCGTCTTCTCTCGCTGAATACGACATTCTTTTCGTTGTCTTCGTTACTTCTGTAGTTACAATCAGTCATGCGGTCGGATTTACATCACACACTCCCTTTTCTAGTAAGGGCTAGGACGGTGCCGTCATTTGGTTATGGCAGATGTGATCGTTAGCCTGAGCGAATAAGAAGAAAAAAGCCCTCTTCTCATATTGCTTTCATTATCTGAAATGGCATCCATACATTACAATGGCTATTGGATCTGAGAAATTCTTAAAACACAACCCATATGACTTTTATCTCCAGACTAGCAAATTGTTAAATACTCTTCAGTATTAAAAGACATTTAAAATTGACTCTGAATAACTACCATTTTTAAGATAACATATGATACAACAATGTCATTTAAACAACATATCTCAAACATTGAAACAATCTGACACCAAGGCTCAATGTCTTCAGGTCACTTGCCCATACACTCTTTGGACACAACAAAGAAACTACTACAACAGATTAAGAACAATATTAACACTCAGTGATGGAATATGTCAGCCCTGTTTATGTTTCTAAACCTCACTAATACACACCACAACACCCTACACTCTATATAAAATAAACCACAGAAAATAATTACAGGCTGCACAGCTACAGCACTTATAAGCCAATTACACTATGAAACCAAAGTCCTTAGAATAAAAAAAAGGTGCACATATACTTGCTGCAGCCTCCACAAACCAAATCAATCCATTACATGCCATGGCAGAACACCTACACACCAAAGGAACATCAAAAGAACATATTGCACACGGTATCACACAAAATACTGTCATCTTTTCCCCTTGCCCACCCTAAACCTGCCTCTGCAAACATATCCATACTCACTCAACTCGCCATTCTATCTAGTCACTTGCCAACAACACATGGCCACATGCACAACCTCCTGACATTCATCATCTGAATCCTCCAATGTAAGAGAAGACAAAGTTTACCCAGTCAAGCTGAGATTTGGGCACCATCCAGTCCTTCTGAGTTATCAGAAGAGGCTGCACGACTCCATCAGCGATGAATGTTCAGGATGTAACACATCACTGTATACAATCAAACATGTTATGGAAGATTGCACTACTTGAAAGCACATAAGCCAACAACACGACATACCCTGAGAGCTCTGTACGAAAGCAGAGGATTGGTAATGGCCTTCCTTAAGGACTTAGGGCTATTTGACCAGACAGCATAGGGAAAGTCAGCAACAACGAGAAATACAAGAAATTCTTCACCCTCACCACCAAGAACAATACTTAGTTAATATTTTATAAAACAACATTAATCATAGAATGAAATTCCTTCTGCTTAGAAAGGCACAACGAAAAGTAAATAATTTAGTTGAAAATGTAAATAGTAACAGAACATCATGTCCACATCTAAAAGTGCAGGTAAATACGTACTTTATAGAACTAAGGACCTAACCCCCCCCCAAAAAAAAAAGAAGTTCCAATAATTTGTTATTTCTTGGTATTCCACAAATCCCTTCCTTAATGTTAAATTGAGATTGAAATGATAGCATTTCTAGTTTTTTTTTCCTTAACCAATGATTACCATTTCTTGTGGTATAACTCATTAAGTATGATACTTTATAATAATTTGGCAACAGCAAGGAAATAACAGATGCCATTAATATATTACTTTAATTTCTCGTATTCCAATTGCCCTTTATGATTCCACTGTGAATTCTGTCTCACCATTTCACATGAGAAAATCTTATGATTACGAAAGATAATATTAGAAGAGGAATTCAGTCGACCCTTGTAAAGATACGCCATATTGCGGCCAATGGTAGAATGCCACGCATCTTAACTATTATTTCATAATAATATCATGTAAATACTTGATATACCTTGTCACCTGATGGCTTGTAACGAGTGAATATAGGGAGGTATTTACAAGCAGATAATATGAATAACAGACGAAAAACCTCCAAGGGAATGTACTGCTTCTTGTTATACTTAAAAATTTACAGCTCTTGCCTTGTATTTCACGTATGACCACCTATCCTGATCTATTATTGGAATATCACCGCACTGTAACCTACGCTCTGGCAATACTACATTTGAATAAACTGAGAGGACCCAACAGATCATCTAAGACAATTTAAACCGGTAATAAACACAATAGTTTTATCCTTTAATATAAATATTTAATCACCTAACATGTCCCATGTTCCTTTGGATCAGAATAAAGTAAATAACACCTCTAAATATACGTCACTGAAGAAACTTATTAGCATGAGTTTGTTAGTTGTGGCATGTCGCATGACACCCGTGGATTATGAAATTGTAGATATAACTGGCATTTTAAGGTCAAATGAAACATTCTTCTTGAACATTAACACAGCCTTAGAAGAAGTTAGTCATGCTACGTAAATCTGTTATAATTTCAGAGCAATTTAAAGAAACATTTATGACACAACAACCAGTGATAACTGACTGGTTTTCACAACATAGTCTTGCATGACTATTGCAATATTACCTATTAATTAACATGATAAGATATGCATTAGTGAAGCTATGGCTCATTTGATTTACAACTACAAAACAACTTGCACAACGCTGTCATGCTGCAGACTGCCAATTTACTCTTTAACAATAACCAAAATCAGAACAAATGAAAAAAACTTAAATAAATAGAGTTTAAACATTTGCTATGCCAACTTTGCACAGGAAACTTGACATTAAATAATTCCTTAATGACTCAAAATCGCCATTAGGAACTTTATTCTAGCCTTGGAATCCCATTGGGGCCTGAATGGGCCCAAACCCATAGCCAAATGCAGCTACCCTTTGTAATGTGTACACCAGTAACAAAATACTATTCTGCATCCTGCCGTCTCCAAAAAGGCATCCATCTGCTCAAAGGCAGTCACTAATGAAAAATCCCAATTTCCCAATAAGTGTATAATAGCCTGGAAGTACACATTTAGTACATTTTACATATTAATGTAACCTAAACTACTGTTAGTATAAGACAAAGAACCTGTAATGGCAGTTCGTGAAATGAAATGGGTATGCATAATACATTAAAAATTTTTATAGTTAATTCAAAGGCTATATGTGTATTATTTGCTTAAAACATTGATGCAATGAGAGGTTTCTTGTTACTGTTCTCTAAGCTGCTTGGCATAACAGCCCAGAGTCCCTAATAAAGTTTGAGATTTTATTTCCTCCTGAGAGGTGAAACTACAGAAACTCCCTTACTTACGAACGAGTTAGGTTCCAGAGTCCTTTCGCAAGTACTGTAGAATTATTCATAAGTTGTGCTTAGGCAAAATAAAGGACTGTCAGTACATATATAAGAAGTACTGTACAGTACATATATAAGAAGTACTGTACAGTGCATATATAAGAAGTACTGTACAGTACATATATAAGAAGTACTGTACTTCACAGTAATTAGGCTAAAGGCACTTAACTACTATATAAAACATAATATAAGGAAGCTACTCTACTTTCGAACAACTGAGTTACGAACATTCGTAGATACAAACATAAACCTATCCCATTATCTACTTGTGTATCATGTATGTACTACTGTAGTGAACTGTATCATTACATTATTACTGTATTAAAATTCAAGCATCAAAGTGGACCAAGTGCTCCAAATACCCCTGTTGAAGAGTGATAGATTCTTCTCACGAAGACGAATACCAGGAAGTTTCACTTCCAGAGAAGCCCAGAAAATGATGTTTGGACTTCTCTGGAAGTGAAACTTCCTGGCCTTGTCTTCAGCAAAGATTGTTCTGTACTTGCTATGCCTTGATGCTTTTCCAAGGTTTGAAAAATATTAAATGGTGGTGAAGAAATCTCTGGATATTTCATAAGTGGCTGAAGTATCACAGTGGCAAACCAAGTGCAAAACCATCTTTCCTGAAGACAAATATCTGGAAAAATGTCTTCAACTCATACTCCAAGGTAAAAGATACTTTAATGTTGAAGATATTTCTAGAGAAGAGGGTTATTAAAAGAAGCTCTCTAACACTTTCGTCAACAGGGATATCTGAAACCATGGGTCCTGGAACCATATGTACCAACTGCAGTCCTCTCTGGTGCCTAACCAACATATATACAGTACTGTACTTACAAAATACTTTATAACAAAAAATTCATTACTACAGTATACTTTGTCTTATGTAGTAGTTAAGGTGTCTTTAGTGTAAGTACTGTACAGTAGTGTTTTGTTGTTGTTTTTAGATTCTCCCTCCACGAATGGGTGGAACGGGTCATGGAGAACCCGGAGGGTGGTTGCCAGCCAGCACAGGCCCCAACCCCCCACTGTGGTGCCCAGCCACAGCAGTAACCTCCCCAGTAAATAGCTTAAACTCTCTTGCCTGGACGGGGAGCGATCCGTCGACCTTACGAATGCGAGGCCAGCACGTTACCACTGTACTAGCCAGGAGGCTACAGTGGTGCATATGTAAGTAATGCACAATTGATTTTTTTTTACCAAAACACAACTTACAAACAACTCTATATATGAACGGACTTCTGGAACCTAACTCATTCGTAAGTTGGGGAGTCTCTATATTCTTAAGGTGTTATATAATGATGGCTTAGTATTCCCTATACATCTCTTGTCTCATCCTCCTTTAAATACAGCGTACTAACTCCAATAATATTTACTGAACGAGTCAACATCTCGACGAAAAATACAATACATACTAATAATACCAAACAATCAAGATGCGAACAAACTGACATATTCAAAAGAAAATTATCCAATAAGACATTCCCTAACTAATTTCCTGCTGACAATAGTATTCATTTTATAAAGGTTGTGGGTTTCTTGACTTGGCCTTCTCATGAAAACAGCTTGGTCTGAACAGTAAAGTGACTGCAACCAAACTAAGTTTAATAAAATGAAAGCTAGTACTTAAGCCATCTCCCCCCTCAACTCTCCTTTGTATAAGTATGTTTTCTTAGTGTGCTCCATTGTTCTAGTAGGATCTCATGAACCTTTTAAAGAAGTCATACATTGTCAAGTCATTATTCCTGCCAGTAATATGAACTTCATATTCACTCATCCTCATAAGAATAATACCGGTAAAAATGAAAAAATAAATAATTAAACATAACCAAGCCACAAGCACATATTCAAACCGCAAGTGTATCCTAAGACTGCAAATAGGTAATGTTAGAAATAAAAGCGCATCAAATAAAATTGCACCAATAAAATAATAGCACAAAAATAAAATACTGTATAATTTATGAGTTACCAGCACAGGAATAATGCACATCAAGAAAACACAAACACACATAACCTGCTCTAAGTATGGCGAGCACTACCATTTCAAACCCTCAAGACTACACAGAGATGCACAGGGACATAAAACAGTTTACCTTTTAATGTGATGGAAAGAAAGGAATACTTTCCTCGATAAAACACACTTACAACCAAGGGGTCACATTCTGATATACATGTCCTTGTTCTTGTGGAAGGCAAGAGCACAATGTGAAGCTGAGAACGGGACACCTTACCAATGAAACTTGCATGAACCAAGATATCTGCTACGAGGCATTGTAAGGCTTAAAATTTGAGATAGGTTAGGCTAGCTGGTTAGGTAAGGTAAATAAGCTTAGGTTAGGTTCAGTTATTTTATTCTTAGGTGTAACAGTCTGGAGCTACCCACCACGGCCCATTTCCATGAGTCATCAAACATTTGCTAAATGTCAATAACACTGGTTCTCAAGACTATATTTTTCCTCTTGTAGCATGTTAAATTATTCTCATTATGATTTGCTTACAATCTGAGAAGGTTTGAGCATGTTCTGAGGAGAGATGAGGAGTTTGTTGGGAGAAAGCGGTGGAGGATGGAGTTGCAAGGAGGGAGGGGTGAGGTAGAATAAAGAGAAGATTTATGGATGTTGTGAGGGAGGACATGAGCTGTGCAGTGTGAAAGAGGAGGACAGGGGGGATAGGGTGATATGGAGACGATTGATCTGCTCCAGCGACATCTAATAGAAGCCAAAAAATTTGGTAATGATGATGCATTTTCTTGCAACTGTATACTTGTCAATGAGGCTGGAGGGGGCCTAACATAAAATAATAGTCATTTCCCAGAAAGAAATAAAACAAATATCACAATAATTCAAAACATATTCAAACCCAACAAAAAAAAAACCGGTTTACTCCAAAAATACAAGGGAAAATAAAACAATTGGTATAATTTTCAATTGTACCAGTCACATTGTGGAGATGAAAATTATATATATCCTGTGTTTTTTTTTATGTGTTTTATTCAGGTTAATTTAGGTTATCACACATTTCCTGAAAATTTAAAAAAAAATCACAGAAAAAAAAATTTCCTTCCCCTCAAATTTGGGACAAGTATGACAGTACCAATCCACTCACTCTACTTCCATACCAATTAATGGAGAACCTGTACCTACTTTTTGTGGGGAAGAGGGCGATAGGGGCACAAAATACAAATTCGAACCTATTCTATTGCAAATGGTTATCCTTCCCTCACCCTAAGTCCCTCCCCACTTGTATATGCTCATCACCTAGTTTTATAGGTCACTACACCCTCAGAGTAAATGCCGCACCCTAAACACACCACAAAGTCACAAAATAAGCATCAGTCTCCAATAAGGAGGTGGACAGAGGCATTAAGGTTGGACGCTCTCTCTAACGCCCCACATTGGGATCAATCGAAGGTCGGTCAGCTCCCAAGTGGAGCACTCTCACCACTCGGCTCTCCCCAAAGTAAAGCGTTAAATCCAGGAGATTTTGGAGTTTGACCTATCCCGAATGGACATAGACAAAACTTTAGGGTGACAGAAATACCAACTTCTTCCATACCAGATATAGACCTCACACCCGCCGTCAAATTGAACACATCATAATAGAAAATGACCTCAGAAACATTTATAATTACCTAATCCTGGAGTAGCAACCGCAAATATGAAGTTCATTTATTCTTTAACATCAAACACAGAGCCCAAACGAAGCACGCTGTCCTATCCCATTTGTCAACAAGCCATCAACATGAGCATGACGACAGCTGTCATAATTTCCAGTAGTGAAAAATAGACTCTTCAAAATAATCAACAAACATATTTTTCCGCCATTATATATTCAAATACATTATATCAGCATCTTAGGATTATTTATGGCTATTTATACATAGCTGTATACAAATATTTTGTTCGATAATTGAAGTATCTAATAATAATGTCGATATTAAGTAAAGCATCGTTATTAGAACAACTCCTGAACATAATAAGGCTGACATTTCAAATTAATAATAATACATACAGAATCTGAATTTCAGATCAAAACTTAGCACGAGAGTCTGCCCCTCTCTTTTTATCTCTTACTTTATTTAACTTTCATGCTTTTCCCTCCAATTCCCTTATATCCTTAACTCCCTCCCCTTTTCCCCCCCTATCCTATCCCATCCTAAAAAAAAAATAATAATAATAAATAGACGTTTATTTCATGAAAAATCGACTGCAAAAAAATGCTAGAAATATGAGACTGAATAACATAGATGAGTAAAAGAAAATAATAATAATAATAATAATAATAATAATAATAATAATAATAATAATAATAATAATAATAATAATAACAGCATAAACATTTATAATGATAATAATAATAATAATAATAATAATAATAATAATAATAATAATAATAATAATAATAATAATTTTTTTTATTATTATTATTATTATTATTATTATTATTATTACATATGCTGTTGCTATTATTATTATTATTATTATTATTATATTATTATTATTATTATTATTATTATTATTGGGGGGGATGGAGAGGAAAAACAAACACTTACTGAGGAGATACTGCTTCTACTCTCTCTCTCTCTCTTGTATGCAGATATTATCACATATCTCTATACGTATTTTTGTTTCAGCGCTGTAGAATAGTATTTACCCAACATATATTATGCACGCAACAACATTATGCAAGTGGGAGAGTGTTGAGGAGTTGCTGCACCCCCACATTGCGTCATGGTGCGCGCGTGCCAAATACCGCTTTCCCACATATAGCGATACCTGTTATTTCTCAGAGAGAGATATTAGAACTCCAAATGTTTATATAATACAAAAGATATTCTCAGGTGAAAGTATTCTCATTAGACATTGAAATGAAAATTGTAAAATTGATATTTTATGTGAATAAAATTGGGATATTTTAGAAGCACATCTAACAACCAGCAGAACCACAACAAATAACGGTATATATGCTGCAGGATATATGACCTTGAACTTGAAGACTATGACACTTATATCAGCTGATCAATTTAAAAGGAAGACTTGAGAAAACTGACATTCTCTCCCTCTCTCTCTCGAATGCAGATATAATAATTAAAAAGTAAAAATAAACGCTAAACAATGTAAATAACAAAGAACCAAATAAAATACCCCGTGAACGCCTATATAATTTGCCTAACAAAAAAAAGAAAAAAAAATTATATATATATATATATATATATATATATATATATATATATATATATATATATATATATATATATATATATATATATATAATGTTTAGTCTTTTTGTAAATTCCTCTGCCATCTATTGCTTCTTTTTTAAATTAAAATATAACCAAGCCATCATATCAACATGTTTTAGAACTCTTTATTTTTCACTGAAACTTTCAAAAGGAAATATAATAGAAATACCAAGAAAATTAGCCCTCTGCTACCACTGTTCGATATCAGGTTTTCAGTAATGAAATGCAATGTACTACTTGCATGTTTGCAAAGTCTATATACTACTTGTATTAAGCACTAACATAAAGAAAAAGGTTTAAAACTATTTCTAAACTAAATGATTGCTTCTCGTGGTCCAATGGACAGAATCCTCCTTTGACTAAGAGTTTGGTAAATTAGGCTTCCATGACGAAAGAATTAGATGATATTTTACTCTAACGTACTTCTGATACCTTTACAGCCTTTATTATAAATAGTTTTTGTACTCATATGCATAAGCTTCTGGGACAGAAAGTCGTTTCCAACCAACAATCTGCCTTATTTACTTGTGGAATAAGGATGATATTGCCATATACGCGTTGACTTATCGTGTCCACACTGTGAAACGTATGATAGCTAATTACACGAAAAGGATATACGAATCTGAATTCCAGATCAAAACTTAGCACGAGGGTCTGCCCCTCTCTTTTTTCTCTCTTACTTTGTTTAATTTTCGTGCTTTTCCCTCCAATTCCCTTATATACTTAATCCCCTCCTATCCCATCCCATCCTAAAAAAAAAAAATACTATCACCAGCGTAGGCTCTCTCTCTCTCTCTCTCTCTTGGTTAGCTATAGAGGGGTAACAGAATGATGTAGGTAAGAGTAATCCCAACCTTCTCCTACCAATGTCATTATAAAAAAATACATAAGGTGTGTAATGAGAGGAGAGTGGACCCAAAATGTACCCACAAATTCCTTGCTCTACCTCACTTAGCTCATCTGAGCCGGAAATCCTATCACTTAATTCCTACAGAAATCATCTGACCTGATGAGAGTTCATGTGTTACCTTTTGTCATGACTCATCAACACAAATACGAGAGCGCACACACACACACCCACACCCACACACACACACACACACACACACATATATATATATATATATATATATATATATATATATATATATATATATATATATATATATATATATTCTATCTACCCTGGCTGTTTCCCCCTTTAATTGGGGGGTAGCCGACATCAAGAAAGGAAAACAAATAGGGGGATTACTTTGCTCTATGGGCAATGACGAGGGAGCTAGCGACAGTTCAGATGGCACTGCTGGAGTGCCACAGCCCATCCTCCCGGCTCTTCCACAACCTGTGTCGCTTCACAACTGCCAACTACTCCTACTGCCCCTACCACAGGGCTACCTCTGTAAGATGCAGCCCCGTGGTAACAGCAGATGCCCATCAGAGCTGCGTCACAATCGCTCGCCACTCATTCCTATTCCTAGCACGCTCGCTTGCTTCCCTCACGTCCATCCTCCTATCATTCAGGGCTCTCCTTCCTCCATCCATCCATTCAATCCCAGGCCTCCCTCTAGTATTTCTCCCATCAACTCTCGCATTCATCGCCTTTTTCAGCAGCCTTTCATCATCCATCCTTTCCACATGGCCAAACCATCTCAGAACATTCATATCTACTCTGGCTGCAATTTCTCTCCTCACACCCGTTCTTGCTCTCACCACTTCATTCCTAACCCTATCCAATCGAGTTACACCAATCATACTCCTCAGGCATTTCATCTCAAGCACATTTAGTTTCCGTCTCTCACTTACTTTCATACCCCATAACTCTGATCCATACATCACAGTTGGCATAACCACTTTCTCATACAAAACTTTCTTAACATTCAATTCCAACCCTCTATTCTTCATCACTCCTTTCAATGCACCCAACACTTTGCATCCTTCATTCACTCTGTGACACACATCTGCTTCCACTCCACCATTTGCAGCTATAACCAAGCCTAAATACTTAAACTGATTAACCTCCTCAAGTGTCTCTCCATTCAACATAACATTCAATCCAGCGCCATCCTCATTTCTTGTACTCCTCATAAACTTACTCTTTCCCACATTCACTCACATCTTCCTTCTCTCACACACCATTCCAAATTCTGACACTAACTGACACAGCTTTTCCTCTGAATCTGCCACCACCACAATAATATCTGCAAACAGCAACTGATTCAGCTCCCACTCGTTATCATCCCCATCTACCATTCTCAAACCTCGACCACGCACTCGCACATTCACCTCTCTCACAACTCCATCAATATACAAATTGAACAGCCATGGTGACATCACACATCCCTGTCTCAGTCCCACACTCACTGGAAACCACTCACTCACTTCATTCCCTACCCTAACACAAGCTCTACTGCCCTCATACAAACTCTTCACTGCATGCAGCAATTTACCATTAATTACATATAATCTCAAAACATTCCACATAGCCTCTCTATCATATGCTTTCTCCAGATCCAAAAATGCAAATTACACATCCTTACCCTTTGCTAAATATTTCTCATATAACTGCCTAAGTATAAAAATCTTATCTATACAACCTCTACCTCTCCTAAAACCACTCTGCACTTCCGCGATCACATATTCTGTCTTATCCCTAATCCTATTAACCAGTATCCTACCATACACTTTTCCGACCACACTCAACAAACTTATACCCCTAAAATTACTGCATTCATACATATCTCCCTTACCTTTGTATAAGGGCGCTATACAGGCAATCACCCATTCCACTGGCACCAATGACAACATAAAGCATATATTAAACACTCTAACTAACCATTCCAATGCAAACACACCCCCTTCTATCAACATCTCCGCTCTGACACCATCCATTCCAGGTGCTTTACCTGCTTTCGCTTCATACAATACTCTTTTCACCTCCTCTCTTGTAATCTCTCTCTCATTTTCATCGCCCATTACTGGCCCTTGAACCCCTCCCACTGCTACTATAGATCACTCGAAGCTAGAAGAGTGAGGGGGGATATGGTGACAGTCTTTAAATTCCTTCATGGTTATGATAGAGTGGATAGGGATCGATATTTTGATATGGCTGGCTCTAGAACTAGAGGTCATAGTTTGAAGCTTCGTAAAAAACTTCTTTGCAGGATGTAAGGAAACACTTTTTCAATGTAAGAGTAGTTGATAATTGGAATTGGCTAAGCGAGGAGGTAGTTAATGCTATCTCAATCCATAGTTTTAAGGACAGGTATGATAAGTATCACTAAGTATAAAATGGAACCGATCAGTAGACGGGATGATACGAGCTTTGGGCTCTTTCCCGTAAACACAATTAGGTAATCACACACACACACACACACACACACACACACACACACACACACACACACACACATACGTATATATATATATATATATATATATATATATATATATATATATATATATATATATATTTTATTTTTTTTTTTTTTTTTAAGTGTGACACCAGGAGAGGCAGAAACTGCCCTCATCAACAAAGGCCCGGCCACGAGAAAATACCAAGACGAAGGAAAAGAAAAAGGTTAGGGGCAAGGCAGAGATGAGGTAATGTCACACAAAGGAAAACGACAGACAGAAAAAACAGTCAAAGTAAAGAGGACCCAGAGATATGGTGGACTAGGCTCTGGGATTACAATAGATCTGCTTTTTGAAGGATGAAAGGTCATAAAAATTAGGAAAGACAGAAGGAGGAAGAGAGTTCCAGAGTCTGGAGGTAGATGGAAAGAAGCAGTCGCTGCACCGACCAATCCGCGAGCTACAAATCTCCACACAGTACCTGTGAGATGAGGCTGCTTGGCGAGTGTTATGCGGCCTCGGCAGTGGAGGAGGGATGCAACTCGCCAACTCATCAGAGCAGCGATGGAAGTAGTAGCGATAGAAAAGCGAAAGGGAAGATACCTTACGGCGAAGAGAGAGAGAATCCAGGTTAGAAGTAAGAGAAGGATCATTAATGAGTCTGACTGCCTTAGATTCAACCCTATCAAGAAGATAAGTAAAGGAAGAAGCACCCCAGATGTGTGAGCAGTATTCTAAGCAGGGGCGGATAAGACCTTTGTAAATTTTAAGTAACTGCAATGAGGAAAAGTAATGACGAAAACGAAACAATACCCCCAACTTTTTGGATGAAGATTTAGAAATTTGGATTATGTGATTCCTCCAAGACAAGTTGGAGGCTATATGGATTCCTAATATATTGATAGAGGTAAGAGGGTAAAGTTCATTAGTTTCGAAGACAATAAGGTTATCAGGAGGAGACGAAGATAAAGAGATAGCCAGAAACTGTGTCTTGGAGGCATTGAATTTAACTAAATTTTGAGTGCCCCATTCAGATACTCTCTGCAAATCGGAATTAAGAGTAGAAGAAAGAGTGATACGAGATTGATTACGAGTAACAGATGAAGGTTGTGAAGAAAAGGCAGAGGAAAAGTGAAGGGTAGAATCATCAGCAAAGGCATGAAGATGAGAGGAAGATGGGGATTGTAGAAGATCATTGATGAAGAGAAGGAAGAGAGTAGGTGAAAGAACAGAGCCCTGTGGAACACCACTGGAAATAGAGAAAGGGCTAGATGTCGTGCCATCAACAACTACAGATATAGAACGGTCAGTAAGAAAACTGGAAATCAGAGAACAGAAAGAAGGGGTAAAGCCATAGGCAGGGAGTTTGGCCAACAGGGCCTTGTGCCAGACTCTGTCAAAAGCCTTAGAGATATCAAGGGCGACGACAAAGGATTCCCCATAGTTCCTCAGAGAAGATGACCATACATGAGTAAGATAGGACAGGAGATCACCAGTGGATCTTGCCTTGCGGAAGCCTTACTGGTGATCGGAGATAAGTGAGTTAGATTCAAGGCGTTTCAAAAAGTGAGCATTGAGCAAAGTTTCGAAAACTTTAGCAATAGAGGAGGTTAGAGCAATAGGTCGGTAGTTAGAAGGAATAGAGCGGTCACCCTTCTTAGGAACAGGTTGAACTAGAGCATGCTTCCAAGATTAAGGATAGATACTGGTTGACAGAATGAGGCGAAAAAGACGGCAAAGCATGGCAGGCAGTTCATCTGCAAACTCCTTAAAGAACCTTGCAGGGATACCATCGGGATCAAATGCCTTGTTTGTCTTTAGCGAGCGAAGAACCTTATGAACTTTGCGTGAAGAAAGGATAAGGGAGGGCATAGGGTTAGAGAGGGGAAAAGACTGAGGAACAGGTGCGCTGGAATCGTTGATAGAAGAGTTAGCAGAAAAATGAGAGCCAAAGAGAGAGGCATTGTCAGTGGGAGAGCAAGCAATAGAACCATCAGAACGAATGAGAGGGGGAAAGCTTGTGTTACAGAAGTTTTTGGAGAGGTTTTTGGCTAAGGACCAGAAGCATTTGTCAGTGGGAGAGGAGTTAAGGTCACCAACTATCCTTCTTATAAAGGAAGCCTTAGACCTTCGAATCTGAGCTGTACAGCGATTCCTAGCTATAATAAAAGCGGAGCGAGCTAATTCGGAAGGACAGGCTTGGTAAGATCGGTGAGCCGATATATATACAAATATGCGAGCACGCACATACCCACACACACAC
>JAXCGZ010014016.1:0-40074 GCA_037179515.1 Halocaridina rubra | reverse complement strand
TATTTGGTAATTTTGTAAATAAATTAAATATAATTCTTTCAAATCACCAAATAAAAAAAAATTAATAAATAAAACCATTAACTTGATATATACAATAATGTCTTGTGACTATTCTTCTGCCAACCTCAACAAACTTTTTTGCATAAAGATTGTATTTACAGTCATGTATCTGGTAAGTTTGTGAACAAATTAAGCCTAAATCCTTCAAATAACCAAACACATAAACAAATAAATAAATAAAACCATTAACTTGATCCAGTATATACGCATACAAATATGTCGTGTGACAATTCATTGGCACACCTCAAAGAAATTATTCACATAAGAAAGATCGTATTTACGGTTATGTATTTGGTAATTTTGTAAATAAATTAAGTCTAATTCCTTAAAATAACCAATTACATAAACAAATAAATAAATAAAACCATTAACTTGATACAGTATATACATAGGCAGTACAACAATCCCATGTGACTATTCTTCTGCCAATCACAAAAAACTTTTTTGAATAAAGATCGTATTTGGTAATTTTGTACGTAAATTATGTCTAATTCCTTCAAATAAACAAATCCATAAACAAATAAATAAATAAAACCAGTAACTTGATACAGTATATACAGTACATATAGAAATATGCTGTGTGACTATTCTTCTGCCAGGCTAACAAACTGTTCAGCACTCACGGTTTGAATTTACCGCACCAGCCAAATAGGTCAAAAACTTAATTTATCAATAAATTATTAATTATTCATTGGCCTCCGAAAAAGTGGCGGAAACACTTTATATGGGGACCCCCTATTTATTTCTGTATATAAAGTAGTCCCTCGTTCATCACGGGGGTTCGGTTCCAGGACCAGCCACAATAGGTGAATTTCCGCGAAGTAGAAACACCTAAATATTTTTTTTTTTTTTTTTTTTAAGTTATGACACCAGGACGGGCCTAAAATTATAAAATAAAACAGCCTTTATGAGGCTGTAAAGAGAAACAGAGATGAATAGTGTAATGACATGTCAGATGTGAAGGGATTGTAAAAGATGTGTAATGAATATCCAGCTCTCTGCTGGGTTTTAATATGGCTCTGCATTACTTTCATGATGTCTATTCCAAAAATTCTCCTTAGATCTTATTATTATTATTATTATTATTATTATTATTATTATTATTATTATTGGCAACAATAATTTTCCTTTGATGAGGATTGTGGAGATTATTATTATTATTTTTATTATCATTATTATTATTAATATTATCATTATTATTAAGAATTTGTAATTAAACCATTATTTTTACAATAAATAATGTAGTTTTGGTTGAATGAACAAGAGTTAATTAAAGATCTCTCTCTCTCTCTCCAACATTCTATTCTACATAACCCCCCACACTCTCTTTGTCCCAGCAAACTAGGGAGGGGCACTGTACACAGTTATTCAAGTAGCCCTTAATAATAATAATAATAATAATAATAATAATAATAATAATAATAATAATAATTTCCACAATCATCATCAAAGGAAAATTATTATTGCCAATAATAATAATAATAATACTAATATCTAATGAGAATTAATGGAATAGGCATTATGAAAGTAATGCAGAGGTTATTAAAAAAACAGCAGAGAGCTGGATATTCATTACACATCTTTTATAATCCCTTCACATCTGACAGGTCATTACACTCTCCATCTCTGTTTCTCTTTACAGCCTGATAAAGGCTGTCTTATCTTATAATTTTTTGGCTCATCCTGGTGTCACAATAATCTTAAAAAAAAAAAAAAATTATTATTTTTTTTGGGGGGGGCCAAAAAAAATCCGTGACGCACTGAATCCGCGATAGGTGAACCGCGAAATACCGAGGGATTACTGTGTGTATATATATATATATATATATATATATATATATATATATATATATATATATATATATATATATATATATATATTATATATATATATATCTTGTTCCTTTTATGCTCGATTTTTTTATTTGCGAAACTGCAATAATGCCCCCAAAAAATAATAGTAAAAACTTCGATTTTTTTTTTTAGTAGTAGTAGTAAATAAGCGCCCTCGGACGCTTCTTCAGCGAGTACAAAGAGGATCACGATAAGAAAAGATCATCATCATTATACATTATATATACACTCACCCTACCTCTGTCATATGTCTATCTAATCTACATTTGAAGGTGTCTAAGGTATTGGCATTTATTATCCTACTAGGAATACTCTACGGTATTGCCAAGCCAATTTTCACCAATTTCCCTTCTGAACCTAGATTTATCAAGCGTAAATCCATTACCCATTATGAGTTCTGGTTTGATCATGAATTTTTAAAACTTTATTAATATCACCCTTGTTTAACCCTTTAAACCATGTATACACCTCAATCATATCCCCCCTAACTCTGCGCCTCTCTAGAGAATGTAGATTAAGTTTTTTTTAATCTGTCATTTGGTAGATTTAGGCATTGCATAATAAATTTTTATTTTTCGTTTTTTAGTCTTGCTTTGGTTATTTATAATTTTTATTTTATTTTTGTTTACATTTGCAGATAGAGGTTCGTTCTCCTGCATCCTCCTCCTCTTCTACCGCATAAGTTACTTGCTCACAGCCACCATGCATGTCCCAGTGTACTGTATGACTGTTGCCCACTGCATAATTGAGGACAGTACAGTAATGTATGTTAATTTCTAGCTGTAAAGTAAATATGAATATCTTTTGTATACTCATAAAAATAGATACAGGGCTTTCTGCTTTGCTTTGTAGTAATAAAATATATTTTTTACTTATCTTATATCTTTGGCATGGTGTGTCTATGTAAGGTTTGGAATGTATCTATGCCCTTTAACATTGTTTCCTAAGGAAAATTACTCTTTTTTTTGCGCGATTTTCCATTTACCCGACACTTATGAGAACCTATCTAGGCATTATTTTGAGAACAAGGTGTATATGTATTTATATATACAGTGATCCCTCGTTTATCGCGGGGGTTAGGTTCTGGGACCGACCGCGATAGGTGAATTTCAGCGAAGTAGGATCACCCTATATGTACATAGGTATTTTACATTTATTTTTACGTTTACTGTATAAACTCTCCCTGTACTTTATTAATAACAGCGTGCAAGCATAAATGTACATTTTTTTGTATATGAAAGTGATAGGTAAACTTATGTGAAAGAACCATATTATCATCATGTTCTTGCGAGGGATGTTGGAGTGCTGTCACGTGTTCATACAGGGCTGCCAGACGTTCGAGTGTAAGGCCAGGGTCTTCGATTTCCTCGTGGTTCAGTTACGAAGTGAATTGAATATACAGTACGTAGGAAATATCTAGATGATTATGAAAAATATTGAAGTGGAGAGGCCAAGTATCCTATCAGTGATATTTTGAAATACAATAGTACTATGTACTTTGTACAGACTGGTCTCAATTCATGTCAGTGTTCAGAAACCAATTGTGTTCCTTCTCCTATGATGGAGGTGGATGGCATTGAAAACTGTCAAAATGACCCTAGTGCTCCCCCAGTAGAGGAAATCTCTTAAATAACACGTTAAAGAAGATATGCAGAAGCCGCTTGAATTAAAGAGGAGTCTTTGAGGCAAAGGAAACGATACTGATGCTCCCCCAGTAGAGGAAATCTCTTAAATCACACGTTAAAGAAGATATGCAGAAACCGTTTGAAATAAAGAGGAGTCTGTTGAGGCAAAGGAAACGATACTGATGCTCCCCAGTAGAGGAAATCTTGTAAATCATACGTTAAAAAAGATCTGCAGAAGCCGCTTGAAATTAAAGAGTCTGTTAAGGCAAAGGAAATGATACTGATGCTCCCCCAGTAGAGGAAATCTCTAGTAAATTACACGTTAAAGAAGATCTGCAAGAGCCGCTTGAAATTAAAAAGGGGCCTTTTGAGGCATAGGATACTGTTATCGAAAGAACCCAACCCCTGAAGCATAACATATTAACAAGCATAACGCGAACTGCGCACATATGAGTTAGACTGAACGAGTGAGGCGAGACAATGGAACATGGTGGGAGAGCCAAACTTCAATCAAAATGCCAATAAGACCCCGTGATACAGAACATACAGAAAAACAATTCTGTGATTCGTCGTCTCCCACCCTTTCAGCCAATAGCATTCCATGAACTATCTCACGTAGGTGTGAGCCTTTGCGTTTTCCAAGACGCCAATACAGTGTACTGTATCGTACAGTATTTCACATGGTGCAATACTGTGAGTGTATATGTTTAAATTTGCTTTCTACAATTTTTTACTGTTTTATTACTCTTAGACTAGGAAATACTTATTTCATCAATAAAATAATGAAAATTTCAATATGTACTAGCACACGTAGATGAGACCCTTTTCGTTTTCCGAAACGCTGATACCGGTATCTTATTTTACATGGTGTAATACTGTGATAATTTATGTTTTTTACTGTTTTATTATTCTTAGGCTAAGAAATACATATTTTATATCAATAAAATTAAGAAGCTACTGGAATTTTAATATATGCTAGCTCGGGTAGGTGTGACCCTTTGGGTTTTCCGAAATGCTGATACCAGTATCGTACTTTCTATGGTGCAGTGTTACATGTTAAAATTTATGTTTTTTTACTATTTCTTGCTGTTTTATTATTCTTAGGCTTGGAAATACATTTTTGTATCAATGAAATAATGAAAATTTTTGATTTGAATAAAATAATGAAAATACTGGAAATTTTTATTGTTTTAAATTTTAATATTTTCGCATATTTAAAAAAAAAAAAAAAAAAAAAAAAAAAGAGAGAGAGAGAGAGAGAGAGAGAGAGAGAGAGAGAGAGAGAGAGAGAGAGAGAGAGAGAGAGAGAGAGAGAGAGAGAGAGAGAGAGAGAGAGGGAGCGATACAGTGACTCCGCGATAGGTGAACCGCGATATAGCAAGGGATCACTGTGCGTATATATATATATATATATATATATATATATATATATATATATATATATATATATATATATATATATATATATATATATATATATATATATATATATATATATATATATATATATATATATATTTATATATATATATATATTTATATATATATATATATATATATATATATATATATATATATATATATATATATATATATATATATATATATATATATATATATATATATATATATATATATATATATATATATATATATATATATATATATATATATATATATATATATATATATATATATATATATATATATATATATATATATATATATATATATATATATATATATATACAGGTATATATATATATATATATATTTTTATATATATATATATATATATATATATATATATATATATATATATATATATATATATATATATATATATATATATATATATATATATATATATATATATATATATATACACACAGCAATCCCTCGCTATATTGCGATTCACCTTTTGCGAATTCAGTGCATCACGGGTTTTTATGGCGAACATATGTATTTTATTTAAACATGTAATTCACAGTATTGCACTATATTATATATGATACTGGTATCAGCATCTTGGAAAACGCAAAGGGTCGCACCTACGTGAGATAGTACATATTAAAATTTCCAATATTTTCATTATTTTATTGATAAAAAAGTATTTCCCAGCCTAAGAATAATAAAACAGTAAAAAATAGTAGAAATCATAAATTTAAACATGTAACTCACAGTTTTGCACCATATAAAATACAATACCAGTATCGGCGTCTTAGAAAATGCAAAGTGTCGCACCTACGTGAGATAGTACACGGGATGCTATTGGCAGATGGGTAGGAGACGACAAATCACAGAATTGTGTTCGGTATACTGGGGTCTGATTGGCATTTTGATTGAAGCTTGATTCTCCCAGCATCTTCCATTGTCTCGCTTTACCTATTCAGTTACTCACATGTGCTCCATTCACGTTGTGCCTCTTAATACGTTGTACTTGTGTTTTTTGTGAAACGTTTGCTTGTGTATTTCAACCCCTGCAATGCCGCCCAAGCTTCCTTCAACTTCTAAGGCTTCTGGTAGTGAGACAAAGTGGCAAAGGAAGATGTTGACCATAGCAGATAAGGTAAAACTGTTAGATATGCTGTTATTAATAAAGTACAGGGTGAGTTATTAACAATGCAGGGAGGGTTTATACAATAAAGGTAAAAATAAATGTAAAATACCTGTAATATATATGGTGCTGCTACTTAATGGATTTTCACCTATCACGGGTGGTCCCGGAACCGAACTCACGTGATAAACGAGGGATTACTGTATACTATATATATATATATATATATATATATATATATATATATATATATATATATATATATATATATATATATATATATATATATATATATATATATATATATATATATATATATATATACAAAAAACATACATGCACTGCATACAAGTTGTATTCAAGATAACCACGCAATGTGATACAGTGTCTACAGATAAAAAAATAGATTTTCATATAAAAGTAGGAATAAGTAAAAATTATAGTTACCAGCAACTCCTAACACATCATTAATGAAGAGACATGTAATATACAAAAAGATAAAACAATTTGGTGATCACATACAAGATTCATATACATTATGAAAAAAATCTCGTGATGAATGTTATTTACGATGTACAGTGCTGATATTTCTTAATAAGAGTAAACTAGCCTTCTAAGGACTATTTTCTATTAACATAACACTATTTGGGTAAAGCCAGCAGAAGGGCCACAACTAAACCATATTGGAAGAAGGTTTATCATCGTACAATGTCCATCTGCACCTCTTCCATTAACCAGTCCGTATAAAACAAAGATTCACTGAAGACGGAATTGCTAGCTTTTCATTCCCCTATCCATTTTTTGTCTGATTTTATGCCATATTGGAATATAAGGAGAAAATTTTCTCCATCACCACCCAGGGTATCCCTATCACTGGCTCTTAGACATGACATAAATAGGTAACACCATAATAAAATAATTTCCACATCTGCAATATAAGTACTTAATATCCAGACTTACGAACAGTTGATTACCATCTTATGTTTCTGTATATTTCCACCCATATACAAACCTTCATCTTGAAGAGTACATATTTAAAAAAATAAAAACTGTTTTAAAAACTAAAGGAAAAAAAGACAGTTTTCAGGTTCTCCAATCTGGTACAGTGAGGAGAGTTTTTGGGAGGTCATCTCCAATGTGGAGCAGACACTGAAATTTCATAAAATATGGAAGCTTTTTAAATCAGAGAAACCATGTAACTACAGTAATGAATGAGTATTAGACTTACATCATCCAAAGCAGCTTTCAACTTTCTGGCATCCGATTTTAAGTTGCTAAAGCCATCTTCTAACTTTGACTTGCTATCATGTTCATATATTAAAGATCTCATAGAAGTTACATTAATCTGCATTTCCTGTAGAGAGAACAAAAGGAATCATAAGCTGGCATACTAATTTTAAGCATACATGGCTAGAAAATAAAAAAATCTGAATATTTTTCCTTAAGCAAAAGCATTATAACTACTGTACTGTTTTTATAGAGAATTTAATCTGTATTAGGGAAAGTTTAAGGTTTGAACAATAATCTAGTCATGATTTAAAATATACAGGATGTTAGGAAAAAGTCATAGGCAATGTCCACTGGCCTTTTATATAAGTATCTGAAATACCATACATAGGTTTTTTATTAACGTAGGGGGTTGGGGAGCTCATTGACCGCAAAAGAAGAGGCACCACAATATAACAAACACACTACAGTATATCCTTAATCACATACCGTAAGGTGCTAGTGGCCCTGACGAACAGTGAGCTTTTTAAGGCATGCAATCATAAATTCAAAGTACTGTAATGTTTATCAATTGTTTTAATATACATAATCGAATAAATGAGAAATTCTGATACGAAATGTACCCGGCACAGTGCAAAGCTTTAGTCTGTTTATGATTTTAATAGTTACAATTAATACCATTGTCAGAGTTTCGTCATAACCAAAGAATACATGAATTTGGGAATAGAGTATGCAGCTATTCACTCAGTATAATAAATTACATCTTTAAAACTAATCATAGACCTATATATAAACTCAAAATAAAGAGAATAATACTAAATATTAAATATCAGCTCTACAATCCAATTACCGTAATGAGATACTACCAATGTTACTGTTTAGCTTAAGATATGTAAAATTCATGCAGGCCACATCAAAGAATCACCACATATATGAACACTTTTCCAGTTCAGATCACTAGGGCACTGCTTGAAAGGTGGTTTGACCAGTACATAAGTGAGTTATATAAACATTAACACTAAATTCCATAAAAAAAAAAAAAAAAAAAAAAAAAAAAAAATAATATATATATATATATATATATATATATATATATATATATATATATATATATATATATATATATATATATATATATATATATATATATATATTAGAAGTAATTCTCAACAATCACTTCTTAGCTTCAACGTGGATACCCGACACTCCTCTTACAGTATCCTTTTTATTATTGTATAAATATGTTCATGCAAAAAATCATGTGAATTATAATATAATGCTTCACTATATCAGAGAAGAAATTGTGTATGCTAGAATATACATTTACATGCATTTTATATACCGTAAAAAACATAATTGCATGTATGCATTTGTATCTACAAATTAACCATTCAACGATCACATTTTCTAAACTGAAATATAAGAAGTTTCGTATATTCTAATAACATATCAAAAAGAAATTTGCAACGTTCTTCTTGCAATCAAGTTCTCTGACTTGAATTCCCCACATTGAAGCTTTGCTCACTGCACACAGATGTGGAGGGTGTCGCAGAAGTAATAGTAGTAGTAGGTGTAGTACTAGTACTAGGGGTTATCACAACATAATAATAACCAGCACAATGCAGAAAAGTCGGTCTTGTAGTACAGAACAGACACAAAAGTTTGAATTACCTTTATTTTCGCATAAAGTCTTCCAATTTTATCGAGAAGTTCCAGTAACAGTCTCTGATCTTCACCACCCTCAGCAGTAATGGTAATCATTTCCTCCCCAAGGCCAGCTGCATCACGAAACTCCTTAAGTCTGTCGCGGATCATCTTGACTCCCTAAAGAATTCAAGAAATTATCAATATCATTCAAATAACACCTTGACATCTTAATTACAAAAGGAATATTCGAAATCAGTGTATCTTAACCTTTCTTAGGAATATCTCAACATATATGAATCAGTTATTCTAACACAATAAAAATTAACTTCATAAAGGAGTTCCCATATTACTATAAGAGGAGATGGTGAAGAATAATATATAAGTTTGCTTAAAAAAGCTTTAGATGAGCATATTACTCATTCTTGTTAGATAAACTGTATTAAATAAGGTCATAATTTACATACTTACATTTTCAAGAGCAAAGTTACTATTTGAGAACAAATATGTTCTTAATGACTTTTAATTAAATTTATGAAAAGTCAAGTCTCTTAAAATAAGATAGGTCACAGAGCAAATATGGATCTGTATCAATTATTAAATGTGTCTTGAAAGATAAGGTAAGCAATTAACATTATAATCCAATAAAAATTTACAGACAACAGCAAACTATAACATTATAGAAAATCCTTTAAAATGAGTTTAGTAAATATAATAAAAATTAGGTTGACTAATCATGTATAGAAAATAGTCTATAAAAAGCGGAAAAAAAGTTAAATACTGACGTTGGTAATATTCTTGGAGAAGCAATTTGCTATTATTGTACTGAAAATGTAAGGAGGTGAGTATAGTAGCTTCTTTCTCTCAGAGTACTTTTTCTCTCTTTCTATACATTTTCTTTATTCCATTTCCTGGGGTGGGGGACAAGAATACTGTCTCAATACTGCCTTGCGTGTTGTAGTAGTTGACAAAATAAGGCAGAGCAAGGAAAATTAGAACCCCCCAATTTAGGGTTTTCATGTCTACCTTGAGTCAAGGCCTCTATATCTGAATAAAATATTTACATTTACTTACGTTGCAAAAATGTTCCTCATAGGAGGGTTTTGTTAGGTACATGAACATTCTCAATGAAGCCTTCACTTAAAGTACCCCTACCCTAACAAGTGCATCATTTCACTGTCTGATATGATCTGACCTATACTTTCAAAGAACTCAATATCTTGCACAGTATATTAAAAGTTTTATTTAAAAAAAAAGCATTATATCACATTAAAAATCATGTGTCACATTGCACAAAATTTGTTAATCCCAGAATTTTTTTATATGCAGTTAAAGAGATGTATTTTAGAAACTCTTAGAACTTCTTAGAAATACATTTTCCCAGTGGATACTGGAAAATTTAGTTAGATGACAGCACATGCAAGGGCATCACAAAAGATTTGGAGGTAAAACTCAAATCATAAAAAAAATAATAATAATTAGGCAAAAATTTATGGATATTTCGATTATATTTGTAAGATAATATGAAAATATAGCCAAGGATTGGGGAAGAGGGGAAACAGCAAACTGGCTACCAGTACTCCCCATCAAGGTGACTTCTTCACCTTGCCTCTCTCTCTCTCTCTCTCTCTCTCTCTCTCTCTCTCTCTCCCATAAACATTATCAATGAGCATTACTGTATAATTACTAAGCATTCATTAATTGTATTTAGGATTGTTAAGCTGGGTTATAACTGTATGTTGGTGATTCTCAAGCTTAAGTGATATTGGCAATTCACTACCAAGGAAAAAAATAAAATGCTTTCCAAAAATTAAAAAACAATATAATACTGCAAATGCATCTGTAGTTCTAACCTAACCTACTTTTCGCGCTCTCCCACAGACAGCTATAAAAAAAAGGTCAGTGTAACAAAATATCCATATGTGGAACGGAATCATACTCAACTGGAATTTGTAAAACTTGATAAGGTCACCTACAATAGTTAGGTTAGAACAAGTTGAAGCAGGTTAGAACCTAAACACTCAAGACCACGTAAAAAAAAAAACTATACTTTTTAGCATGACCGAGTTTTGGCAGGGTACTTTGTAAATATTCACCAAAGGAAAATTTATCCCGGTGAGTAATTACGTGGGGATATGCAAATTTTCGGTCTTCAACATTTATATTCTGAGTCATACTGCACTTGGGTAAAACTTGGATATGCCTTTACTGATTAAAACAAAAATAACTGCAGTGTACAGAATATTTAGTTTCCTCTAAGTCAAATAATAAGGGGTAGTTTACAGTTTAGTGGGGCATGCCGCTCAACGACCTCATCCCTCTACTCAGGTAAGTAGTTCGACCCTAACCTGACCTCGACCCGCCACCCACGGTCGACCCTCGGTCATTCTAGTTCAGACTTTTTAATTAGTTAACATTTAGGTTAGGTTAGGTTCTAGTCAGAGCCTATCGCCATCTATTGGTAGGTTTTGACAAGAGAATTGGTGGAAATTGGTATGCCCCGCTACACTGCGTGACGTTGGCTGGGTTAGGTCAGGATTGGTTAGGTTCTGAATGGATGTTTTGCAACTCGATTAAGTCAGAAAGAAACAATAACTAAAATTGAAGACGGCTTTACGAAATAAAAAAAAAGCAAATACTGAGATTTTAACAGTGTACAAGCAAAAACTTTAACTTAAAAAAAAAAACTAAATCATTCTCACCAATTCCTCTTAAATGTAAGAATTATTATCTCCAACGAAAGAAGAATAATTTCAGATGAGTAATTCAGGAATGACAGGAAGTCACCGAGAAAAGAAATTATACGAAGTAAACAAAAACTTCTTCTTGAATTTATGCAGCAAGACATAAGATTCGTAGGATTACAATTCTTTTAAATATTATCTAATCTTCTATCAAGATAAGGGGGGAAAGGAAATGAATAAGTTCGAGTATAATAATAATAATAATAATAATAATAATAATAATAATAATAAGATTAATAATAATACGATAATGAGATAGGATGGAGGGGGGGGGGGATTAGTGACGGTGTCGAGTGCTCTCTTAACCCTATGCAGGGTGCCATCCCTAGAGTGGGGGGGAATAGGATGGGAAATGGTTGGGAGGGAAAGCACGAAAATAAGAACATAAGAATAGGGGACACTGCAACATGCCTACTGACACACACAAGGCAGCTCCATTTTTGAATGATATTTTCAGCATGTCTAACCTATTCTATTCTACTCTACTTATTTATTCCATTTTTCTTTTTATGATTTTTCTAATAAGCACTAACCTATTCATACCCACCCTACCTCTGTCATATGTCTATCTAATCTACATTTGAAGGTGTCTAAGGTATTGGCATTTACTATCCTACTAGGAAACCTGTTCCATGCATCAGCTACTCTATTACCAAACCAATATTTACCAATTTCCCTTCTGAACCGAAATTTATAAGCTTAAATCCGTTATTACGAGTTCTGGTGGTGATTATTAATTTTTAAAACTTTACTAATATCTCCCTTGTTAATCCCTTTAAACCATTTATACACTTCAATCATATCCCCCCTAACTCTTCGCCTCTCTAGAGAATGTAGATTAAGTTTTTTTAATCTGCCCTCATATGGTAGATTTCTGATATTGTGTATCATCTTGGTCATTCTTCGCTGCACTCTCTCCAAGGATTCAATTTCCATCCTATAATAGGGTGACCAGAATTGCACAGCATAATCTAAATGGGGCCTAAATAATGCAAGATAGAGCTGCAAAATAACTTTTTTCCGTCCTATTCTTGAGATAAATACTAAAATTCTGTTTGCTTTATTTCTGACTGCTGTACATTGCTCTCTTGGCTTAAGATTATTACTCACAAGAACTCCCAAATCCCTTTCACACTGAGAACTCATGATGTCATGGTTATTTAGCTTATAACTCGTATAGTCTTTTATAGTACCCATTTTAACTACTTTACATTTCTCAACATTAAATTCCATTTGCCATTTGTCAGACCATTCAGATAATTTATTTAGATCTTCCTGTAAAGTATGAATGTCTTCTTTTCCATTTATAATTCTACCTATTTTAGTGTCATCTGCGAATTCACTTAGGTTACTACTGATATCCGAATCCAGATCATTTAGATATACGATGAATAATAGGGGACCCAGTACCGATCCTTGTGGTACCCCGCTAGTAAACGAGCCCCACTCCGATTTCTCTCCATTTATGCAAACCCTCTGTTTTCTGTCTTTTAATCATTGTTTGATCCATCTGAGAACAGCTCCTCTTATACCATGAGCTTCCAGCTTTTTAACTAATCTTTTGTGAGGAACTCTATCAAAAGCTTTGCTAAAATCTAGATATATTGTATCATATTCTTTGCCACAATCTACTGCCTCGTAAACTTCTGAATAAAAAGACAGTAAGTTTGTAAAGCACGAAAAACCCTTTAGAAACCCGTGTTGTGAAAGTTTTATCAGTCTGTGTAATTCTAGATGTGCCCTTATGTTATTTGAAATGATGGATTCTAGAATCTTACCCACTGTTGGCGTTAAACTTACAGGCCTATAATTATTCTTTTTAACTCGTTCTCCTTTTTTAAATATTGGTACCACATCTGCCAATTTCCACTCCATGGGTACCGATCCTAATTTTATTGAATTATTAAATAATGCAGTTAGTGGACAACTAAGCTCTTCCTTGCATTCCTTTAATATTCTAGCATATACAGTATTCCATCAGGTCCCGGAGATTTATGAGCCTTTAATTTATCTATTTCTTTTATTACCTCCTCTCTCGTAATATTTATTGAACTAAGTATATTATCGGGACTGTCTCTGTAAATGGATTCTACTTCTGGAATATTTTCCAAGTTTTCATTTGTAAATACAGATAAGAAATAATCATTTAAACATGTACACATCACTTTATCGTCATCTGTGATATGGCCATTGACTACTTCAATTGGTCCGACTTTTTCCTTAAATTTTGTTTGATAATGTTGATAAAACCCTTTAGGATTTTCTTTAGCTGCTCCTGCTATTCTAACTTCGTATTTTCTTTTCGACTCTCTGACTATCTTTTTAACTTCCCTGTTTAACTGTATATATTGCTGCCTCACCTGCTCTTCACCTCTTTTTAGTTTCCTGTATATTCCTCTTTTAATACCTATAAGATTCTTTATTCTATTGTTCATCCATTTAGGGTCATTTTTTCTTGATCTGCAATGTTTCATGGGAATATAGTCTCTCTGACTATTCTTAAGAGTCATGACAAAATTGTTATATTCCTCATCCAAATTTATATTAACTGACGGACTGCTGTTCTTTCCTGTGAGAGAATTTAATGTATTGATCTTATCTTGTGATAATCCTTGGCATGTGGTACTCAAATTTCGGGGTAATCCGCTACCTGCAACCTGACCTGCTGGATTAACTACCCACATCTGTACCCCAGAAATCCCTTCCCATACCTCATTAGATAATTTAGTTTTTAAGCCCTCAAAATTTCCTGCTCTAAAGTTTGGAACAATATTCCTATTTTCCTTTGTAATTTCCTTGAAAATTATGTTGAATCTAATGGAATCATGGTCACTGTTGCCCAATGGTTCACCAACTTCTAAATTTGTAACCTTATTCTCTCTATTACTAAGAACTAAACCCAGTATATTCACCCCCCGTGTTGCTTCAAGTACATGCTGAGAAAGGAAAGGAAATGCAATAAAGAAAGAGAGACAAAAGAGAGGGGCAGACCCTCGTGCTAAGGTGTGTTTATATAGGTGAGAGTGAATGAGGGAGGGTCGATCGCTCTCAAAAGATCTATAATTTTTTCCCCGTGAAGGGAATGCTGAAGGAAAATAATTTATCAAGGAGGAGTGGTAGTAGTTGAGTATAAAAGAGAAGTGGAAACTAATAAGTGACAAAAGTATTAGTAATTATAAAAAGGTGAATATAAATAATATTGGAGAAAGAGTGATAACAGTAAATAGAATGATAAAGAGTAGTAATAGTAGTGAGACTAGTGATGATAACCTAGATTATTGATATTGGTAATTGTTATATCTACTTCTACTTATATATAAATATAATATCAAAACGTAATGATACTATCCAGGTACAGAGTGTGAAGAAGGTGTGGTATTTATGGGGAGGGAGTGGGCCTATCGCACAATCAGTAGTGCAATCTAAGCAGATACACCCTCGAGTACTTTAGTCGCTCTTGTGTACACCTACCAAGCACATAAAGTGTACATACTGGTACACGCAGCATACATGTATGAATAATGATAATAATAATAATAATAATAATAATAATAATAATAATAATAATAATAATAATAATAATAATAATAATAATAATAATAACAATGTTCCGGTTTTACGTCACGGACTTCCTTTTCTACTAAGGGCTAGGACGGTTGCCTTCAAGCGAAGGACTTGCTTTGGCAGATGTAATCCTTACCCTGAGTGCATACCCTTGCAAACCTCAGACCGTGACAGGGCGCGAACCCTCGACCTGACGCGTCAGAGTCGCGGACGCTACCGCTTGGGCCACGGTGACTACAATAATAATAATAATAATAATAATAATAATAATAATAATAATAATAATAATAATAATAATAATAATAATAATACTAATAAAATTTCAACATGACAACATAGTTTACATTAAACGTTTCTAATTAATATAACCTCACACAGCGACCTTACAGAGTCGTTTACAGTTCTTCCATCACATTTGTCTTTTTCATCAAATTAACAGCAGCAACACCACTGCTACTATTAGTGGTAGTAGTAGTAGTAGTAGTAGTAGTAGTAGTAGTAGTAGTAGTAGTAGTAGTAGAGTTTGAAAATGTAGTTCCTGAAAGTAGATTTAAGAAAGAGGGCTTGAGAGTACATTTTTCTGTAATAAAAAGGTAGTAGCAGTAGTAGTCAACTAAATAGGGAAGAGTAGAGCAAGGAAACTGGGAATCCATCTATTTCTGCTATCCTCCAGCAAATCTTGACCCACACAGTGGTGAGGACTCATTCGGGGCAAGATTCCTAGATTGCGTACAAGGGAATTTCCTACACCAACATGTAATGGAACCAACAAGGGCCAGGGGTGGGGATGAGCCATCACTACTTGATCTAGTGTTCACAGATAATGTGTTGGATATTGAAAAAATTGAGTATGTACCACCAATTGGAAAGAGTGACCACTGTGTGTTGTTGATGGAGTATATCATTGAAGATATTCTTCCTGAGAGTAGAGGCACTGAGGACATGAGGAGGAACTATCCAAAAGGAGATTACATCAAAATGAATGAGCTTTTTGCAGTTCTTGACTGGAGAACCTTATTTTACAACAAATCTGTACAAGAAATGTATGACATCTTTTTTTGAGAAATATGGGAAGATAGCAGATTGCTGCATACCTGTCACCAAAGTAGGTGTAATTCATGCCAGAGAGAAATGGTTCGATAATGGGTGTAAAAGAGCTAAGGAGTGGAGAGACAAATGCTGGAAAAGGTATAGGAGGAGAAAAAACATAAATGCCTGGCAAACCTACAAAAGAGCAAGAAATGACTACCTAAGTAAAAGGAGAGAGGCAGAGAGAGACTATGAGAGGGACATCACCAGGAAGGCTAAAGAAAATCCCAAGCTTTTCCACAGCTTCATCAGAGGAAAACAGAAGGTAAAAGAACAGGTTTTAAGGCTAAAGAGAGTGGATGGAAGCATCACTGAGACGGATGAAGAGATCTGCAAAGAATTGAACAAGGAGTTTCAGACAGTATTTACAGTAGAAAATACCCCACCCCCTCAGATTGCAGTGATAGAAGCTCAAGGGCCGGTATTAGAGAACATCAACCTTACAGCCACAGAGGTATGCAAAGCGCTGATGGATTTAGATGTTCATAAAGCTACAGGTCCTGATGACATATCCCCTCATGTGCTTCAAAAATGCGCAAACTCAATATCAGTGGCACTAAGTATCATATTTAAAAAGTCACTGGAGTCAGGGGAGATTCCAAGATGCTGGAAACAAGCAAATGTGATACCTATCTTCAAAAAGGGAAGGAGGGATACGGCTCTGAACTATAGACCAGTTTCCTTGACCAGAATAGTTTGCAAAGTTATGGAGAAACTACAAAGGAAACATATCTTTCTTCACTTGGAATCCTTCAACTTTTTGTCAGTGAGGCAACATGGCTTCAGAGAAGGTAGATCAACAGTAACAAACTTATTAGAATTTTATGATGAGGTAAGCCAAATCTTACAGGAAAGAGAGGGCTGGGCAGATTGCATATTCCTAGACTTCCAGAAAGAGTTTGACACTGTTCCACATGGGAGACTTATTAGGAAGCTGCAATCAATGGCTAGAATAAGTGGAAATGTTTTGGAATGGATAAAAACTTACTTAGAAGGAAGGGAACAGAGGGTTAGAGTAAGACACTCAGTGTCTGAATGGAGAAGAGTTAGTAGTGGAGTTCCACAGGGTTCAGTTTTAGGGCCACTTATGTTCCTTGTATATGTAAATGACCTACCAGTCTGTAAATTCATTCATGAATATGTTTGCAGATGATGCAAAGACTGTGAAGAAAGTAAAAAACGAGAACAATGGTAGAGAACTTCAGGAGGATCTAAATAATCTGCATGAGTGGTCAGAAAAGTGGCTAATGAAATTCAATACTTCAAAATGTAAGGTAATGAGAATGGGAACAAGTGCAAGAAGGCCCAAGCTTGACTACTCGGTGGCTGGAGTACAACTTCAAGAGACAGAAAATGAGAGAGATCTAGGAGTAAACATACTGGCAGATTAGTCTCCAGAAATACATATAAATGGCATAGTATGGGCAGCATATGCATTCTTATCAAATGTAAGGGTAGCCTTCAGGCACATGGACAAGGAAATGTTCAAAAATATTTATGTAACCTATGTGAGGCCAAAACTCGAATATGCAGCCCCCTTTTGGAATCCGCACTTGAAAAAGTACATAGCTAAGCTTGAAAAAGTTCAAAGACATGCCACGAAACTGGTGCCAGAAATACGCAATCTCAGTTATGATGAGAGGCTGAGGGAATTAGACTTACCATCACTCGAAGCTAGAAGAGTGAGGGGGGATATGGTGACAGTCTTTAAATTCCTTCATGGTTATGATAGAGTGGATAGGGATGGATATTTTGATATGGCTGGCTCTAGAACTAGAGGTCATAGTTTGAAGCTTCGTAAGAAAACTTCTTTGCAGGATGTAAGAAAATACTTTTTCAGTGTAAGAGTAGTTGATAATTGGAATTGGCTAAGCGAGGAGGTAGTTAATGCTATCTCAATCCATAGTTTTAAGGACAGGTATGATAAGTATCACTAAGTATAAAATGGAACCGACCAGGAAACGGGAAGATACGAGCTTTGGGCTCTTTCCCGTAAACACAATTAGGTAATCACAATTAGGTAATCACACACCTGGTTATGACAGAGTGGATAGGGATCGATATTTTGATATGGCAGGCTCTAGAACTAGAGGTCATAGTTTGAAGCTTCGTAAGAATACTTCTTTGCAGGATGTAAGGAAATACTTTTTCAGTGTAAGAGTAGTTGATAATTGGAATTCGCTAAGCGAGGAGGTAGTTAACGCTATCTCAATCAATAGCTTTAAGGACAGGTATGATAAGTATCACTAAGTACAAAATGGAACCGATCAGGAGACGGGAAGATACGAGCTTTGGGTTCTTTCCCGTAAACACAATTAGGTAATCACACCTAACTTCAAAAAGGGAAGGAGGGATACGGCTCTAAACTAAAGACCTGTTTTCTTGAGCAGCGTAGTTTGCAAAGTTATGGAGAAACTACTAAGGAAACATATCTCTATTCACTTGGAGTCCTTCAACTTCTTGTCAGTGAGACAACATGGCTTCGGAGAAGGTAGATCAACAGTAACAAACTTATTAGAATTTTATGATGAGGTAAGCCGAATCTTACAAGTTACAGGAAAGAGAGGGCTGGGCATATTGCCTATTCCTAGACTTCCAGAAAGCATTTGACACTGTCCCACCTGAGAGACTTAAAAGGAAGCTGCAAATAATGGCAAGAATAGGTGCAAAAGTCTTGGAATGGATAAAAACATACTTAGAAGGAAGGGAACAGAGGGTTAGAGTAAGACACTCAGTATCTGAATGGAGAAGAGTTAGTAGTAGAGTTCCACAGGGTTCAGATTTAGGGCCACTTTTTTTCCTTGTATATGTAAGTGACCTACCAGAGTCTGTAAACTCATTCAGCAATATGTTTGCAGATGATGCAAAGATTGTGAAGAAAGTAAGAAATGAGAACACTGGTATAGAAATTCAGGAAAATCTAAATAGTCTGCATGAGTCGTCAGAAAAGTGGCTAATGAAATTCAGTACTTCACAATGTAAGGTAATGAGAATGGGTACAAGTGCAAGAAGGCCCAAGCTTGACTACTCAGTGACAGGAGTACAACTTCAAGAGACAGAGAATGAGAGAGATCTAGGAGTAAACATACTGGCCGATTAGATAAATAGTCTGCATGAGTGGTCAGAAAAGTGGCTAATGAAATTCAATACCTCAAAATGTAAGGTAATGAGAATGGGTACAAGTGCAAGAAGGCCCAAGCTTGACTACTCGGTGGCAGGAGTACAACTTCAAGAGACAGAGAATGAGAGAGATCTAGGAGTAAACATACTGGCCGATTTGTATCCAGAAATGCATATAAATGGGATAGTAAGGGCTGCATATGATTTCTTATCAAATGTAAGGGTAGCCTTCAGGAACATGGACAAGGAAATGTTAAGAAATATTTATGTAACCTATGTGAGGCCAAAGCTTGAATATGCAGCCCCTTTTTGGAATCCGCACATGAAAAAGCACTTAGTTAAGCTTGAAAAAGTTCAAAGACATGGCACGAAACTGGTGCCAGAAATACGCAATCTCAGTTACGATGAGAGGCTGAGGGAATTAGACTTACCATCACTCGAAGCTAGAAGAATGAGGGGGATATGGTAACGTCCGGATAACGTCTGGGTACCACAAGGATGAAGTATGCAGCACTCCTTAGCACCTCCTAAAAATTATTTTAGCACCCTCTGGGGGCACTAGCACCCCAGGTCATAAAAGGATATGAAAGGATTGAAAAGCACTTCCAAACTAGAAAACGTACGAAATATGAGCTGGAAAAGTTTAATGGATGCTACGACTTAATATATTAAAACGATGTGAAAGAAAATACACGTTTGAGCCAGAGAGCAAGATGGACAGGAAAACTTCTAATTATGGACCACCAGGAAGTTTTATGATTACCTCTTTAAAACTTAATTAAGTTTTTACCAAACTATGAACGAAAGCTCTGCCTTTGGATTTTTTCTTTTTTTTTTTTTTTTTACTATTGTTTTTCTTGTCAGCAGGTTATTTAAATGTTTCTTTTCCAGGTTGAAGTTTATCTTTAATGTACTATTTTTCTTCCTTTTGTCAACAAGATGTGTGAAGGGACCACGTGTGAAACAGCAACGTGTGACTGCATGGCGGGAGAGGCTACTCGAGACTTGTCAACGCTAGGAAGGAACGCATGCGAAATGACAGCATGTGAAGTCCTTGGTTGGCGCCCTTCAGGGTAGCTGCATATTTTGAATGGTTTTGTAATGTATATAAAGTTTTAAAACTTACACATATATAACTTTGTCTTACATATTTAACAATTCACGTTTTTCTCTAATGTAATAATAGTTTCTCTTAAATGGCATGTGAGGGACAGTGTGTGAATCGGCAACATGTTGACGTATGGGGCTTCCCCTCCATACGATAAAGCTGAATAACACCGGAAGGTCCTAATATTAGGTTTGGTAGCATGGTCGGTGATAACAGATATGCATCTCTCATTTAACAGTATTCATGAGAACTATACACTTATTTCCTCAAAGCTCCCCATCCTACACCTCACAGTTCCCCGCTCCCTTAGGGGGAAATTTCTATATAGATCGTAGTTCTGCCCACGGCAACGCCTTGCTTCCAACTGACGCTCTCGTGTATGTTCTACTCCATGGTGGGTGATTTTTAGGTTAAGCACTCTGCCCTCTACCGGCTCTTGGCGTCTATGTGAGAGGCCTAAAATCATAACAATGTATCTAGTCGTCCAACACATCCAGCCCAGAAAATACATGATGAATGTCAGTAACAACACTTGACTTTGTTAAACTTTTCTTAGGACAATGTGACTGCATAGCAAGAGCCGCAACATGAGATGCGTTGTGCTAATCTAACAGTCAGTGTTTTTTCTTTTACACTTTTATTCATTTGAAATATGAACCAAATATATATTTTCACTGTTTTAAGTGAATGATGTGGTTTTAATAGTAAGATTTTGTTGAAGAAATTAACTGTTTCAGTGTACAAGCAAACTTAATTTCAAAGTTTGGTTTACATACCAAATTAAAATTTACTTGTTTTTTGAAATTTTGCTCAAATATAAATTTAATGTTCTGATCAGCTTGATAAAGTTTAGATTTGTATTTGCTCGTCAATAAACATCAGTTCAATTTAGCTTATATTCTTTATCCTTAGTAATATGTATAATTCAAACTTTACATATAAATAAAAAGTATAATTATGTATGTAATTATTTTTTCCAAGTACAATGCAACTGATAAACATATGTATATTGCATGTATGTATTATGGGGTAAATATATTTGTTTTAGTTTAGCATAAACTGTACTTGTGCAAGACATATTTAAGGAAATGACGAAAGTATTTAAGGAATCGATGCAGGTATTGTGTACATATCAATATCTGTACTATAAATTTTTATCACCTGAAATGATTAACCCTTACTCCAAATTTTAATGAAGCTTTTAAAAAAATTATGTATAATTTCAGTATGTACAATTTTAGTTTACAATTGCAGTAAGTAATACTTTAGTACAAATAGTTAGTAGCACTTTATTACATTTAGATATTAAATGTATACATGTATTCCCAATAAAATAAATATATAATTTTGATATTTCTAAAACCTCTTTTTTTAACAATAAAATGTATAAAAAAACCTTTTTGGTCTTTTTTAATATTTCCATTTACATATTCAAACATGGCTCTAAATCGGCATTTGGAATGAATTACAACTAGTGGAAGATCTTTATCAATGGTAGATAATGACATTACTATAACACACAGCTTTATATATAAGTAGAAAAATGTTAAACTACTTCGAAGTATGGTTTTGTAAAGAATTTAAAGATGATATAAACTATGACATTAGTTTAAACTTTTATCTTTACATGTATATTCTGGTGTTTTGGAGTTTCAAAAACCTAAAATTCAGCATACTAAAATCAATATAGTAAGTGCTTAATAAGTACAGGGAGTCCCCGGTTTACACGTACCAGACTTCCAGTGTTCCGCTGTTATGACAGTGGCCCCGTAATGGTTAATTATTAATAAATCAAATATCCATCCTACCTGGCTTATGTGGTAAATTCAAACTTTTCGAGCTGAGCAATTTGGTGAGCATGGCTGACGAATTTACCTCTACCAGCAATGTTGTATGCGCATATATAGTTAATGGCTTTATGTTATATATGTGGGTATTTGAAGAAATTAATTTAATTTGCTCAAAATTAACAAATACATAAGCGTAGATATGATCTTCATGCTAAATAGTTTGAGCTTGGTGATAAAGTAATTTGTCACACGGCATTAGACTGGCAAGAAGCAGCACTGCTTGTTGTACTTTTGTACGCCACATTATTTTTTGTGCTCACTGTCTCTCAATTTAGCTTGTGTTTGCTTGTTATTGACCTGTTCTAGGTTTTCCAAGCGTAGTGGTAATTTTTCTGATGGCAATGCTACTAAGAAAAGGAAAGCCATCACCAAGGAAAGTAAAGCTAGAATGGTAAAACCCTATGAAACGGGAAAAATTGCTACGAACATTGGCCGCTCATCTGGAGTTAGCCTGTTCGATGGTGGCGACGATCATTAAGGATAAAGATCGCACCCTTATGCATGTGAGAGGTTCTGCTCCTATGATGTCCACTGTGATTACTATGCAGTGTAGTGGCCTTATGATCGAGATGGAGGGATTATTGGTGCTTTGGCTATATAATCAGCATCAATCTCGTATCCCAAATGAGCCTCACGTTGATACATAAATAGCTAAAAGATTGTTCGATGCCGTGAAAAGTGCAAAGGGGAAAGGGAGTGAAAATGAGGAGTTTACTGGCAGTAGGGGTTGGTTTAATAATACACTTCCCTGTTACAGTCTATGGAACAGGGTGTCACCGCCTCTTTCAAGGCCTACTACCTCCGAAGGACAATTGCTATAGATTTCAGGGCAACTGAGAAGGACAAGAATTTGACTCTCAAGGAGTTTTGGAAGTCGTACAATATTCTTCAAGTTGTGAAGAATATTGTTTATTCTTGGGAGGAGGATTAACAGTCGAATTTGAATGGGGTATGGAAGAAACTGTGCCCTTATATTGAGAATGACTTCCATGGCTTTGAGGAAATGGTTGATGTTGTCACCAAAAACGTTGTTGCACTGAGTAAGGAGCTCAAGTTTGAGGTGGAGTCTGATGATGCAACAGAGTTGCTGAAAGCTAGTGGGGAGGTGTTATCTCCTGAGGACCTCATTCAACTGGAGAAGCAGATGGTTGAAGAGGAGGAAGGAATACAGAGCCCGAGGAATTCACAAGCAGGGTGTACCCTCTAACTCAGGTGCCTCTGCCTCTATAGACTCACTTGCCCCAGTATCTCCAGCATATGCTGCAGGTTCTCTTGCCTCTCCAGACTCGCCTGCCCCAGTCTCCTCATCACCTGCCTCTCCAGCTTCCTCCTGACTATAATCCTGTCTCTCCCTCCCTTGCAACGCCCCTTCCAGTGTGTAAGCCGACCACATGAGTAAGGATAAACAATACTGTATAGCGTACTTTTACTATTATTGTCTCAGATTATGAACTATATTTAGTTTCTATATTTTAGATGATTTATTTTTAGCATTGGTGGTGGAACTAGTTTCATGTTTAGGTTTGTTCCGACTTATGATGAAAACTGGGTTATGACAGCTGTCAGAAATGGAACCCAGTCGTTAATCGAGGACCCCCTGTAGATGTAACATAAACGTGTTAAAAAAATATTAGGATTGAAAACATTCTGGTGGTAAACATACTCTGGTAAAAAAAAAAAAACACGCAAGTTCTAAAAAAAATTGGTACAAAATGAATACACATTCGGGTATAGAAGCTATACATACTTCCTATGATTATGAAAATTTCTATATTAATAAATCCCTTATAATCAAGGAAAAGTGCATTATCAAAACTCATTGCGTTTTTTTTTTTTTTTTTTACCATTAGTCTCCATTTAGAGGTAGACCTACATGAGTTGAAACTGGGGAATTAAGGCTGGATGTCTTTTCTATGGCCACGCCAGAGGCTCAAAGTGGATTCATCACTACCTGAGTCGAGCACTCGACCTGTTGCGATGTGGTGGTCCCCCTCCCCGATAGTGAAAGCAAGTATACCAAGTAAGTATAATTACTCTTCGAAAACTATTGCCTACACGGATTATTTCGGTAGCATGTATAACTAGTGTAGATGAATTTAAGATATGACTGCATAAATTAAATGTTGTATAAATCGCCATAAAGTATAGCGATCCCTTGATAATCGATTGTAAAAGCTGAAAATTGAGAAATCTGGGATGGAAAGGTTAGCTAATTTCCAAAACTGATCATACGAAATGACTAATGCGTAACTAGGACTACAATATTCTGAAACTCCTTTGAAAATATGCTACACAACTTCTAAATGACAAATGTTATTAAAATAAAATACTCTGTGGCTTTGAAAATTATAAAAGTAATGCTAAAAAATTTACCCATTGAATAAATGGAAAATAGATGGTTGTTGCCAGGAAGGGATTTTGGACGTAAAACTGTGAGTCATAACCACACCAGGCTCAAAGACTCTCGAAAGGTTCACTACATCTAACACGCGAAAAGCCGTCAAAGAATGAGAGGAAAAAGAAAAAAGGCAGTGGAGGAGAAGACGGTGAAGTAGAATGAAAGTAAAAGAAAAAATGAGAAAAAGAAAAAGATGGAGAAGGAGAAAAAGAAGAATGAAAAAAAAGAAAAAAAAAGAGAGGAAAACAAGTGTCTCTGGGACACTTCTGTAATAACAATTTAAAACAAGACGCAACCACTCGTATTTCGATTGTGTGTGTCTGTGTGGCTTCTCTTGCATCTTTAATTGATCGTGAGGGTCTTTAAAAGAATATATATGAGCACATTTAGTGCTTTATAGCCATGCAGCTCTTCTGTCGTTTAAGACAGCGGTCCTGTTTTATGGGCGAGATCAATCTCTCTGTGGGAAATGCGAAGAAGAAGAATCTTTGTGTGCGTGGTTGCCGCCTCTAGTATACTTCGGTGGGTTATCTATGGAAACGTTTTTAACTATGATTGCAATGTCTCTCTCTCTCTCTCTCTCTCTCTCTCTCTCTCTCTCTCTCTCCTCTCTCTCTCTCTCTCTCTCTCTCTCTCTCTCTCTAACCTGGTGTTCTCTTTTTATCTAGTGTCCTTTGGTACCTCTTTAATCCTTATCTCAAACAACTGAAAGGGATCTGTTTGCAAACAGTAGGTAATTAAGACTAATGTTTACATTTTTACAGCTCCTTCCAGCTCTTGTATTTAGATATTTAATCGCATCAGAGATCAAGGTCACGGCCCTCGTTGGTCCGCACCCTTTCAGCATAAGGTATGTATCAAGGTTTATATCTTAAATGACTTTTTTTTTCTTTTTTACGGATTTCTTCTTCGTCCACGTATGAAAATTTCTGAGAAGTAGCCGATGTAAAGGCTGTTCCCTCGTCAATCCGGTAATGACAAAATTTTATGTTCTCTAAATAAGCAAACACACAATCAAACACACGTCATCTCTCTCTCTCTCTCTCTCTCTCTCTCTCTCTCTCTCTCTCTCTCTCTCTCTCTCTCTCTCTCTCTCTCTTACGTTCTTTCAAAATGTTTAATATTCTCTCGTTTTGACCCATCTATTCCTTTATCTCTATTTTATTTTCTTTCGATTACCAAGAACGCTTGAATATTTCATTCTTAATAGCAAACCATTTCCTTTCCCTTTATACTATTATTATAATCTCTCTCTCTCTCTCTCTCTCTCTCTCTCTCTCTCTCTCTCTCTCTCTCTCTCTCTCTCTCTCTCTCTCTCTCTCTCTCTCTATATATATATATATATATATATATATATATATATATATATATATATATATATATATATATATATATATATATATATATATATATATATGTGTGTGTGTGTGTGTGTGTGTGTGTGTGTGTGTGTGTGATTACCTAATTGTGATTACCTAATTGTGTTTACGGGAAAGAGCCCAAAGCTCGTATCTTCCCGTCTCCTGATCGGTTCCATTTTAGACTTAGTGATACTTATCGTACCTGTCCTTAAAACTATGGATTGAGATAGCATTAACTACCTCCTCGCTTAGCGAATTCCAATTATCAACTACTCTTACACTGAAAAAGTATTTCCTTACATCCTGCAAACAAGTTTTCTTACGAAGCTTCAAACTATGACCTCTAGTTCTAGAGCCAGCCATATCGAAATATCGATCCCTATCCACTCTATCATAACCATGAAGGAATTTAAAGACTGTCACCATATCCCCCCTTACTCTTCTAGCTTCGAGTGATGGCAAGTCTAATTCCCTCAGCCTCTCATCATAACCGAGATTGCGTATTTATGGCACCAGTTTCGTGGCATGTCTTTGAACTTTTTCAAGCTTAGCTATGTGCTTTTTCAAGTGCGGATTCCAAAAGGGGGCTGCATATTCCAGTTTTGGCCTCACATAGGTTACATAAATATTTCTGAACATTTCCTTGTCCATGTGCCTGAAGGCTACCCTTACATTTGATAAGAATGCATATGCTGCCCTTACTACGCCATTTATATGTATTTCTGGAGACAAATCTGCCAGTATGTTTACTCCTAGATCTCTCTCATTTTCTGTCTCTTGAAGTTGTACTCCAGCCACCGAGTAGTCAAGCTTGGGCCTTCTTGCACTTGTACCCATTCTCATTACCTTACATTTTGAGGTATTGAATTTCATTAGCCACTTTTTTGACCACTCATGCAGATTATTTAGATCCTCCTGAAGTTCTCTACCATTGTTCTCGTTTTTTACTTTCTTCACAATCTTTGCATCATCTGCAAACATATTCATGAATGAATTTACAGACTCTGGTAGGTCATTTACATATACAAGGAACAAAAGTGGCCCTAAAACTGAACCCTGTGGAACTCCACTACTAACTCTTCTCCATTCAGACACTGAGTGTCTTACTCTAACCCTCTGTTCCCTTCCTTCTAAGTAAGTTTTTATCCATTCCAAGACATTTCCACCTATTCTAGCCATTGATTGCAGCTTCCTAATAAGTCTCCCATGTGGAACAGTGTCAAACGCTTTCTGGAAGTCTAGGAATATGCAATCTGCCCAGCCCTCTCTTTCCTGTAAGATTTGGCTTACCTCATCATAAAATTCTAATAAGTTTGTTACTGTTGATCTTCCTTCTCTGAAGCCATGTTGCCTCACTGACAAAAAGTTGAAGGATTCCAAGTGAAGAGAGATATGTTTCCTTAGTAGTTTCTCCATAACTTTGCAAACTATGCTGGTCAAGGAAACTGGTCTATAGTTCAGAGCCGTATCCCTCCTTCCCTTTTTGAAGATAGGTATCACATTTGCTTGTTTCCAGCATCTTGGAATCTCCCCCGACTCCAGTGACTCCTTAAATATGATACTTAGTGCCACTGATATTGTGTTTGCGCATTTTTTAAGCACATGAGGGGATATGTCATCAGGACCTGTAGCTTTATGAACATCTAAATCCATCAGCGCTTTGCATACCTCTGTGGCTGTAAGGTTGATGTTCTCTAATACCGGCCCTTGAGCTTCTATCACTGCAATCTGAGGGGGTGGGGTATTTTCTACTGTAAATACTGACTGAAACTCCTTGTTCAATTCTTTGCAGATCTCTTCGTCCGTCTCAGTGATGCTTCCATCCGCTCTCTTTAGCCTTAAAACCTGTTCTTTTACCTTCAGTTTTCCTCTGATAAAGCTGTGGAAAAGCTTGGGATTTTCTTTAGCCTTCCTGGTGATGTCCCTCTCATAATCTCTCTCTGCCTCTCTCCTTTTACTTAGGTAGTCATTTCTTGCTCTTTTGTAGGTTTGCCAGGCATTTATGTTTTTTCTCCTCCTATACCTTTTCCAGCATTTGTCTCTCCACTCCTTAGCTCTTTTACACCCATTATCGAACCATTTCTCTCTGGCATGAATTACACCTACTTTGGTGACAGGTATGCAGCAATCTACTATCATCCCATATTTCTCACAAAAGATGTCATACATTTCTTGTACAGATTTGTTGTAAAATAAGGTTCTCCAGTCAATAACTGCAAAAAGCTCATTCATTTTGATGTAATCTCCTTTCGGATAGTTCCTCCTCATGTCCTCAGTGCCTCTACTCTCAGGAAGAATGTCTTCAATGATATACTCCATCAACAACACACAGTGGTCACTCTTTCCAATTGGTGGTTCATACTCAATATTTTCAATATCCAACACATTATCTGTGAACACTAGATCAAGTAGTGATGGCTCATCCCCACCCCTGGCTCTTGTTGGTTCCATTACATGTTGGTGTAGGAAATTCCCTTGTACGCAATCTAGGAATCTTGCCTCAAATGAATCCTCACCACTGTGTGGGTCAAGATTTATCCAATCTATCTCTTTATGATTAAAGTCTCCCATAATCAAAATCCTACATTTTTTCTCCCGTGCCATGTTAACAACTGAGTTTATGACTTCAATAGTACCTATATGACTTTCCTCATAAATTTCAAGCCTATTTTGGTTCCTTGGTGGGTTGTATACAACAGTTATTATAATGCTCTCTGACCCAGTATTTATGCGAGCAACAAGAAATTCCCTGAACTCACTTTCTATAGCCAAGTTTATTTCTTCAACTTGAATCCTCTCACTTATGAGCAGTGCTATCCCTCCACCAGTCCTCTCAGATCTTTCAACCCATAGTATTCTGAAGCCCTTAGGAAAAACTGTGACACTGTTTATGTCCTCACTCAACTTAGTCTCTGTAATTGCTACTATATCTGCCTTACTGTTGTGAATCCTATCTTTTAATTCTACTGCCTTACCAGCTAATCCATCAGCATTTGTGTATAACAATCTTAATGAGGCCCCATCCCCTGATCTTCTGTCATTATCTTCTTTATCTCCCCTTTGTCTGGAAGTATTCTGTAACAAAAATTTTTCTTCTCTTCTTCATTTCTTTCATCATTTAACCTTCTTGCCTCTTGCAACAAGTTTTTGATCTTTCCCATCTCTTCCTGTGTTCTGTATCGTCTAATGAACACTTCTTTGCATTCTTGAAGGTCTTTTAGACTTTTTTTCTCAACAATATTTCCCTACATGTTTCCCCTCTCTCAAAGGTTACTTTTGTTGGTCTCGGCTTTCCTTCCCTCGAATATTTACCTAGTTGGTGTATGTTTACAATATCCTCAGGACCACATACTACTCCAAGCTTTCTTATCAGGTCTACAACCCTAGCTTTATTTTCTTCAAGTCTCCCCTGCCATGTTGGCTCCTGGGATTCACTTATGCCTGAGATTACCACTGTCTTCTCCTTATCAAGTGCCTGTCTGATGAGTGGGTTTGCCCTTTCCATCACAACGTCTTTCATTTTTTCGATTACTGTCTCTTTATAGTCAACTGTTTGTATGTTTTCCAGTGCCACCACCTTTACAGCCTCTTTTACTGCCACATTCCCCTTTAGTGCATCAGCAAAGGAAGTTTTCATGGCATCATTTTCCATATTCAGCTCCTGGAACTCTTTTCTGAACTGTTCAATGTTTTCCTTAATCTGGACATTCCAAGCAGCAATCTCGTCTCTCTCAGAAGAGAGCAGTGAACTAACATCTAATTCCTTTAGGTTGTCATTCAGCTGTTTGTTTTTATCTTCTTGTTTAGAAATTCTAGATTCTAGTTGACTCTTTTCCCCTTCCAGCTTCTTTATTCTTTTTTCTAGTTCCTTTCTCTCCTGCCCTTGTGCTTTATTTGCTTCCTCCAAAGATCTTATTTGTTCTCTGAGTGTTTCATTCTCTTTCATTTCTCCATCCATATTCCGAATTTTATCATCAAGGCTTATAACCATTTCCTCTAACTTCTTGATTCTCTGTTTAAGTCCCTGATGACTACCCCTTCTCCCGACCCATGGGTGGGAGAGGTTTGGGACAGAGATGGCTTCATTTTTATGTTCTCCCTCTCACAGAATATAGAAAGAAGACGAGAAAGAGGAAAAAAATGAAAAGAGAAAAACTTCTAATTTAGCTTCACACAGAATTTTTTTTTTATATCTCCATATAAGTGCTATTTAGTGACTCAGTTTGTCTCCTTTCTGGTAACACACATCTTAACTTAAAAACTTGACCATGGTAATTTAAGTATAAAAAGAAAAAGAAAAACAAAAGTCACACCTGAAGGAAAATTCGAATTTGTGTTTGAGGTGTGTGTGTGTGTGTGTGTGTGCGCGCACACACACACACACACACACACACACACACACACACACACAATTACCTAATTGTACTTACGGGAAAGAGCACACAGCTCGTAACTTCCCGTCTCCTGCTCGGTTCCATTTTGTACTTAGTGATATCCTTAAAACTATGGATTGATTAGCATTAACTACTTCCTCGCTTAGCCAATTCCAATTATCAACTACTCTTACAGTGAAAAAGTACTTCCTTACATCCTGCAAAGAAGTTTTCTTACGAAGCTTCAAACTATGACCTCTCGTTCTAGAGCCAGCCTTATCAAAATATCGAACCCTATCCACTCTATCAGAACCATGAAGGAATTTAGAGACTGTTACCATATCCCCCCTCAATCTTTTAGCTTCGAGTGATGGTAAGTCTAATTCCCTCATCTTCTCATCATAAATGAGATTACATATTTATGGCACCAGTTTCGTGGCATGTCTTTGAACTTTTTCCAACTTAGCTACGTGCTTTTTCAAGTGCAGATTCCAAAAGGGGGCTGCATATTCAAGTTTTGGCCTCACAGAGGTTACATAAATATGTCTAAACATTTCCTTGTCCATGTGCCTGAAGGCTACCCTTACATATGATAAGAAAGCATATGCTGCCCTTACTATGCCATTTATATGTATTTCTGGAGACAAATCTGCTAGTATATTTACTCCTAGTCCTCTCTCATTCTGTGTCTCTTGAAGTTGTACTCCTGCAACCGAGTAGTCAAGCTTGGTCCTTCTTGCACTTGTACCCATTCTCATTACCTTACATTTCGAAGTATTAAATTTCATTAACCACTGTTCTGACCACTCATGTGTGGTGTGTGTGTGTGATTACCTAATTGTGATTACCTAATTGTGTTTACGGGAAAGAGCCCAAAGCTCGTATCTTCCCGTCTCCTGATCGGTTCCATTTTAGACTTAGTGATACTTATCATACCTGTCCTAAAACTATGGATTGAGATAGCATTAACTACCTCCTCGCTTAGCCAATTCCAATTATCAACTACTCTTACAGTGAAAAAGTACTTCCATACATCCTGCAAAGAAGTTTTCTTACGAAGCTTCAAACTATGACCTCTCGTTCTAGAGCCAGCCTTATCAAAATATCGAACCCTATCCACTCTATCAGAACCATGAAGGAATTTAGAGACTGTTACCATATCCCCCCTCAATCTTTTAGCTTCGAGTGATGGTAAGTCTAATTCCCTCATCTTCTCATCATAAATGAGATTACATATTTATGGCACCAGCTTCGTGGCATGTCTTTGAACTTTTTCCAACTTAGCTACGTGCTTTTTCAAGTGCAGATTCCAAAAGGGGGCTGCATATTCAAGTTTTGGCCTCACAGAGGTTACATAAATATGTCTAAACATTTCCTTGTCCATGTGCCTGAAGGCTACCCTTACATATGATAAGAAAGCATATGCTGCCCTAACTATGCCATTTATATGTATTTCTGGAGACAAATCTGCTAGTATATTTACTCCTAGTCCTCTCTCATTCTGTGTCTCTTGAAGTTGTACTCCTGCAACCGAGTAGTCAAGCTTGGTCCTTCTTGCACTTGTACCCATTCTCATTACCTTACATTTCGAAGTATTAAATTTCATTAACCACTGTTCTGACCACTCATGTGTGTGTGTGTGTGTGTGATTACCTAATTGTGATTACCTAATTGTGTTTACGGGAAAGAGCCCAAAGCTCGTATCTTCCCGTCTCCTCATCGGTTCCATTTTAGACTTAGTGATACTTATCATACCTGTCCTTAAAACTATGCATTGAGATAGCATTAACTACCTCCTCGCTTAGCCAATTCCAATTATCAACTACTCTTACACTGAAAAAGTATTTCCTTACATCCTGCAAACAAGTTTTCTTACGAAGCTTCAAACTATGACCTCTAGTTCTAGAGCCAGCCATATCAAAATATCGATCCCTATCCACTCTATCATAACCATGAAGGAATTTAAAGACTGTCACCATATCCCCCCTCACTCTTCTAGCTTCGAGTGATGGTAAGTCTAATTCCCCCAGCCTCTCATCATAACTGAGATTGCGTATTTCTGGCACCAGTTTCGTGGCATGTCTTTGAACTTTTTCAAGCTTAGCTATGTGCTTTTTCAAGTGCGGATTCCAAAAGGGGGCTGCATATTCGAGTTTTGGCCTCACATAGGTTACATAAATATTTCTGAGTGTATGTGTGTGTGTGTGTGTGTGCACATAAAATAAAACCGATCAGGAGACAGGGCGCTATGAGAATAGATCTCATTCCCGTGGGCATATTAATTAAAACAAACAAATAAACAACCAAACAAACAAACAAACAAACACAAACAGTATAATCTCGGACATAAATAAACGAATCTTGGAAACTCATGGTCACTTTTGGCATATGATTATGGACATGATGTGGAGAGATAAATTAGCATTTAGTAGCCCTTGATGTGGAAAGTGCTGGGGTGAGGCTATGCTATTATTCTTTTATAAACCACAAATACTTGAACTACTCAGTGAAAAAATTATTATTATTGTTTTTATTATTATTGTTATTGTTATTATTATTATTATTATTATTATTATTATTATTATTATTATTATTATTATTATTATTATTATTACTATTATTATCATTATTACTATTATTATTATTATTATTATTATTATTATTATTATTATTATTATTATTATCATTATTATTATCATGATTATTACATAATATCGATACTGCAACCTTCTAATCTTGAAAAGTCAGTAGGTTGGAAAGAGTACACCTGGAGCCATGGTAGGGAAGCAGAGGATAGAGTTTTTCATTGACATCCCGTTCGAAAATAGGTTTTTAGAGAGAGAGAGAGAGAGAGAGAGAGAGAGAGAGAGAGAGAGAGAGAGAGAGAGAGAGAGAGAGAGAGAGAGAGAGAGAGAGAGAGAGAGAGAGGAGAGAGAGAGAGAGAGAGAGAGATACTACTATTACTGTTTTGATATAATTTGAGTTATGTGACCTTCCCCTCCTATAATTTAACATTAATTGTACGCGTTTGAGCGCACACAAAAACTTAGCAGACATAAGGGTGGCCTTTAGATGTATGGGCAAAGACATATTATGATAGTCTATATGTGATTTATGTGAGGCCTAAACTTGAATATGCAACGGCCCTCTGGGTTCCGCACTCGAAAATACTTTTCAAAAAGCTGGAAAAAATCAAAGAAATACTACAAAGCAGGTGTCGATAATTAAAGAACCGAGTAGTGGGGAAAAGCTGAAGGAGTTATATATAACCATCCTTTTAAGCTTGAAGAGAAAGGGGGATATGGTATTGGATTATAAATTTTCTCACGACTAATATAGAGTTGATAAGGAGCCGAGACTTTGATATGAAAATTCTCTCAGCAAGGAAATTTGCCAATGATAAAATAGTCACAGATAAGAGATGTGTCAATCAGAAAACAGACCCAGAGACAGGGATAAATACACACACACAAGCTTGACTACTCGGTGGCAGGAGTACAACTTCAAGAGACAGAAAATGAGAGAGATCTAGGAGTAAACATACTGGCCGGTTTGTCTCCAGAAATACATATAAATGGCATAGTAAGGGCCGCATATGCCTTCTTATCAAATGTAAGGGTAGCCTTTAGGCACATGGACAAGGAAATGTTCAGAAATATTTATGTAACCTATGTAAGGCCAAAACTTGAATATGCAGCCCCCTTTTGGAATCCGCACTTGAAAAAGCACATAGCTAAGCTTGAAAGAGTTCAAAGACATGCCACGAAACTGGTGCCAGAAATACGCAATCTCAGTTATGATGAGAGACTGAGGGAATTAAACTTACCATCCCTCGAAGCTAGGAGATTGAGGGGGGATATGGTGACAGCCTTTAAATTCCTTCATGTTTATGATAGAGTGGATAGGGATCGATATTTTGATATGGCTGGTTAGTCTCCGTGGCTAAATGGTAGCGTCCGCGACTCTGTGTCAGCAGGTCGAGGGTTCGCGCCCCGTCACGGACTGAGGTTAGTAAGGGCATACACTCAGGGTAACGATTACACATGCCAAAACAAGTCCTTCGCAAAGGGGGCATACGTCCTAGCCCTTAGAAGAAAAGGGAGTTCGAGACGTAAAAACAGAATCATTTTGATATGGCTGGCTCTAGAACTAGAGGTCATAGTTTGAAGCTTCGTAAGAATACTTCTTTGCAGGCAATACTTTTTCAGTGTAAGAGTTGTTGATAATTGGAATTCGCTAAGCGAGGAGGTGGTTAATGCTATCTCAATCCATAGTTTTAAGGACAAGTATGATAAGTATCACTAAGTACAAAATGGAACCGATCAGGAGACGGGAAGATACGAGCTTTGGGTTCTTTCCTGTAAACACGATTAGGTAATCACACAAACAAAATAAAATAACTGCTTCAGTTTTGCTGTCCTAATAACTGTCCTCAGCTTTTCAATCGCAGATGCTGTTCTTCTTCACTATTTTTGCTTTTAAGCCAGCTGCTAATATTATCCCATGCAGTAGGTTGGCCCATGGCATCAACCGCCCGTTGCGATACTACAGCTGAAGGGTCTTGTGGATTTATTAAGACTGTCCAGGACAGTTCTATGTTAAAGTCTTCCTTCAGTTACGGTTCTCTTTCTATGCCCTACATCAAATCTGAATATTCTTGGATATTCGTTACACATGTCTTATTATTCCTTCACATCTGACAAGTCACAATACTACCCATCTCTGTTTTTCTTTGTATTCTTCGTGCCCAGGCCTAATGAGGGTAGATTTATTTATTTTTTCTTTTTGCCCATCCTAGTGTCACTATCATAAAAAAAAGAACCTCACCCTATACATTTGTCTTTTAATTTTATCTATTTTCTATCCCTCCATCTATTTCCTAGCCTGGATATTTTGTTCCGCGACTGGAATATTGCTTTAAGTATCATAATAATAATAATAATAATAATAATAATAATAATAATAATAATAATAATAATAATAATAATAATAATAATAATAATAATAATATTATTATTATTATTATTATTATTATTATTATTATTATTTATTATTATTATTATTATTATTATTATTATTATTATTATTATAAAAAATTGAACAAATAGTCCCATTGTTTTCGAAAACAATGACATATTCCTCTATGCTCTATTACCAGAGGAATTATGATAGCCTCTAACTTGTCTTGGAAGAATCACATAATTCCAACTGCTAAAGCTGCATCTATGAAATCTGGAGTTTTGCTTCATTATTGCAATTACTTTTCCACATCTCAATTATAAAATATATTTACAGGTTTTATCCGTCCCTGCTTAGAATACTGCTCTCGCATCTGGGGCGTTTCTTCTTATACTCATTGAAGGCCATCAGACTCATCAACAATTCTGCTCTTTATTCTAATCTCGATTCTCTTTCTCAACGCCTAAATGTGCCAGCTAATTTTCTTTTTTATTGGTACTGTTTCCACTCCTGCTTTGATTAGATGGCCCGTTGCATCTCTCCCCACTGGTGAAGCCGCGTAATACGCGCCAAGTGGCCTCGTCACAAAGGTACAATTTGGATGGGTCGGTACAGTGACTGTTGCTTTCCTTCTATATGTAGACCAGTGGTTCTTAACCTTTTTCAGTATATGCACCCCTTTCAAATCAGCAGTCAGTTCTCGCACCCCCCCCCCCATTGCTGAAATAAAAAAAATGCTAAAAATACAAAGTTGATGTGATGTGTATCAATAACAAAACCACGTTTTATTTTTATTTAATCTTCATTCATATAGCTTACATTTATTTTTTCATGACAAAAATCCAGAGTACATATTAATTAAAATGAAATTACATTATTTTGCCTGCACCGCACAGCAAACCTAGTGACCTCGTTGCTGCTGTTTTTTTTTCTATGATGGCATCAAATCTTGGTGTCTTTGTACCGAGTGCTACTCGCAAGTCATGTTGAGAATTTAGCCGATTTCTGCTTTTCGTTTTGATGTGAAGTAGACAAGAAAATCCTTGCTCACACAGGTAAGTAGTCGCAAAAAGTACTAGCACTTGAAGAGCTTTCTTTGCTAGTACAGGGTCTGCTTCCAGCTGAGAAGCCCAGAATTGCCCCAGCTGACCATTGGTGAACTCCATTTGGATTACGATTGAGTCTTAGGTCGATGAGATCTTCCTTGATACCGCTGTCATCATCAACAAATTACGTTTAGAACTTTAGGTTTATCTCTATCTCAAAACACTGCTGAAGCAAAAAAAAAAAAGTTTTTTTTTCAGGCAAAATATAACGCGTATATAAAAATATATTTTGCTTTAATTATTCATAGGCATCCTTGCACCCCTTAGGAACCGGTCTCGCACCTCCTAGGGATGCGAGCACCCCTGGTTAAGAAGCACTGATCTAGACACTGAAACTCTCTTCCTGTTTCGTCTTTCCTAACTTTTATGAGTTGTCCTCCTTCAAAACGCTGATCTATTGTCATCTCAAGGTCTAGTCCTGCCGTATTTGTAGATCCTCAATGGTATGACTATTCTTCCATCCAGTCTTTTTTTTATTGTTTATTATTATCTTATTTCTATTTTGTCATTGAGCTGCTACATTTCCTTAAATGCTTTCTTGGTGCTCGGGCCCGATGAGAATCTTGTACCTATCACTTCTTATTCCAAATTTACATTTAAAAGGAAAAATGGTAACATTGCCTACTTCTAATAGTTGTAGCCACTGGAGGTACTAAGCCAAGGTGGAACAATGTCTATCTCAGAGCCAGCTCTTGTAATAATAATAATAATAATAATAATAATAATAATAATAATAATAATAATAATAATACATACATATACCTTGGCTGTTTCCCCCTTTAATTGGGGGGTAGCCGACATCAAACAAGGAAAACAGTTTGGGGAGAAGTTATTCTCCCCTCTACTCCCCTTCTTCTTTGACGTCTCACAGGAGGTTGGTACAAGGGGGGGATTCCCAGTCCCCCCGCCCCGTCCACTTTTAGTCGCCTTTTACGACACGCAGGGAATACGGTGAGGCTATTCTTTGATATTGTGCCCGCCCCACAGGGCACAGGATATACATATATATATATATATATATATATATATATATATATATATATATATATATATATATATATATATATATATATATATATATATATATATATATATATATATGCTGGTTAATGTGTACTTTTATACGGCCACCCCCTTACAGGGGGTATACAGCAATTACATGTGCATGTATGCAATACAACCATAAAACAGATTCATAAACCTAAGAAATTTGTATAAATGTGTTTAAAGAAAATTCACTGCTTACAGAAGACAACATGGGAGCTTGATAATAATAATAATAATAATAATAATAATGACAAAATGATGAAAAAGAGAAGAGAAATATAAATACTTGGCAACTCTTTTTCTGTTATAGGCCAAATCCTGTTAGGTAACAAAACTGTTACTCTCTCCGCAAAATCACGAGATTCTCTCTTTTTCTCCCAATCTCTTCACACATGGGGGATAGCAACCCCTACCAATTCCACCAACCCCTACATTTCACGTAGATAGAACGTGCAAGTCTAAGGACAAAGAGATTAGAAGTCTTGCTAAGGCCAAGCAAGTAAACGAAATGGCAGTATCTGAAAACTATTACCGCCATCTAGTTTTCTGATTGGTGTATTTGCTGTTACGCTATACTGAATGTTACGTATGCTATTATGGTGATTTTGATGTCTGTTCTAGTTATTTACTAATGCTGTGCGACTCTAGATGTTTCTGGTGCTATCACTGATGTTATGGTATTTTGAAGTTTATGGTGTTATAACTTGTTCCTGGTGTACCATTCTGGATTTTTCTGGCGATGTTTTTGTGTGGTTGATATTTCTATTCTTGTTACTGGGCTCTGCTGTGTTGTCTTTCAAGTTTCTGGTGCTATTACTGAGGCACACAAGCAGTCTCTCATGTGTTTGTTCTTAATATAGGAGGTGATGAGCTATTCTCAGCGTGTCTGTTTCGGCTGTGCTATATTCGATGTTTCTGCTATCATTATTGAAACTTCTGTTTATTTTATTTTGTGTGTGTGACACCAGGACAGGTAAAGAGAAACTGTCTTCACTAATAAAGGCCCGGGCACGAGAAAACATTAAGATGAAGGAAAAGAAAAAGGTTACGGACAATGCAGAGATGAGGTAATGATACACAAACGAAAAGGACAAACTGAAAATATAATCAAAGTACTGAGGATCTAGACGTATGGAGGATTAGGCCCTGGGATAACCATAAATCCGCTTTTTGAAGGAAGATAGGTTACAATAATTTGGAAAGACAGAAGGAAGAAAAGTTTTAGAGTCTAGAGATAGATGGGAAAAAGCAATCGGTGGCGACGACCAATCCGCGAGCTACAAATCTCCACTCAGTACCTATGCTGATACTTCTCGATATTCTTTGAGTCTTTGCTGTGTTTATACTGATGCTACTTAAATGTTTTTCAATGTTTTTTTCTACAGATAAGTCTTTTGTGTTGCATTTAAAATTTCTTGGTACTGCTACTGCTGCTCTAGTGGTATTGATATTTCTGCTCCCATTACATATACCGTTCTGGATGTTACTTTTGGTATTCATGACGACTGCTCAACAGTTATTGATGCTTCCTCTATAGTTACTTATGCTGATATTCTGTTTTTGAAGTTATTTCCAAATATTAAAAACGTTTCGCTGTTCTCAAAGTTACAGCTCCTGATTTTGATGCTCCTTTGCTGTTCTAAATATATTTGTAGCTATATATCATTCTGTTATTCCTCCTGTTTCTGATGCTGTTTTGCTGTCCTCGATGTCATTCATTATGTTTTTGATACTGCTTCGCAAAGTTTCTGTCCCTGCTTCCGACACTGATCTCAGTGTTGATGTTCATGTTCCTCACGCTATTATTGATATTTCTGTTCTTGCTTCTGGTACTGATTACAATGATTATTTTCTTTTTTCTCGATGTTCATCTGCCTGTTTCTGATGCCGATTTTGATGTTCTTTAAATTTTTCAGATGCTGATCTTGATGTTTCTGTTCCTGTGTCTGAGGTTAATCTTGATGTTATTCTGCCTTTATCTGATATCGATGTTGATGCTTCAGTTGCTGCTTTTGATACTGATCTCAGTTTTCTGTGTATTTCTGATATTGATATTTCTGTTCCTGTTTCTGATACTGATCTCAATGATTCTGTTCCTATTTTGAATTCTGCATTGCTGTTTATAGCAAATGTTAATCTTTTCAGACATTTTGGTTATATCATTATGCTAATCCCAGTGTTTATATTCAGACATGATAATAATAATAATAATAAAAATAATAATAATAATAATAATAATAATAATAATAATAATAATAATAATAATAATAATAATAATAATAATAATAATAATAATAATAGTAATAATAATAATAATAATAATATTTATTATTATTATTATTATTATTATTATTATTATTATTATTATTATTATTATTATTATAAATA
>JAXCGZ010014015.1:35000-40121 GCA_037179515.1 Halocaridina rubra | reverse complement strand
GAGGGTTAGAGTAAGACACTCAGTGTCTGAATGGAGAAGAGTTAGTAGTGGGAGTTCCACAGGGTTCAGTTTTAGGGCCACTTTTGTTCCTTGTATATGTAAATGACCTACCAGAGTCTGTAAATTCATTCATGAATATGTTTGCAGATGATGCAAAGATTGTGAAGAAAGTAAAAAACGAGAACAATGGTAGAGAACTTCCAGGAGGATCTAAATAATCTGCATGAGTGGTCAGAAAAGTGGCTAATGAAATTCAATACTTCAAAAATGTAAGGTAATGAGAATGGGTACAAGTGCAAGAAGGCCCAAGCTTGACTACTCGGTGGCTGGAGTACAACTTCAAGAGACAGAAAATGAGAGAGATCTAGGAGTAAACATACTGGCAGATTTGTCTCCAGAAATACATATAAATGCATAGTAAGGGCAGCATATGCATTCCTATCAAATGTAAGGGTAGCCTTCAGGCACATGGACAAGGAAATGTTCAGAAATATTTATGTAACCTATGTGAGGCCAAAACTCGAATATGCAGCCCCCTTTTGGAATCCGCACTTGAAAAAGCACATAGCTAAGCTTGAAAAAGTTCAAAGACATGCCACGAAACTGGTGCCAGAAATACGCAATCTCAGTTATGATGAGAGGCTGAGGGAATTAGACTTACCATCACTCGAAGCTAGAAGAGTGAGGGGGGATATGGTGACAGTCTTTAAATCCTTCATGGTTATGATAGAGTGGATAGGGATCGATATTTTGATATGGCTGGCTCTAGAACTAGAGGTCATAGTTTGAAGCTTCGTAAGAAAACTTCTTTGCAGGATGTAAGGAAATACTTTTTCAGTGTAAGAGTAGTTGATAATTGGAATTGGCTAAGCGAGGAGGTAGTTAATGCTATCTCAATCCATAGTTTTAAGGACAGGTATGATAAGTATCACTAAGTATAAAATGGAACCGATCAGGAGACGGGAAGATACGAGCTTTGGGCTCTTTCCCGTAAACACAATTAGGTAATCACAATTAGGTAATCACACACACACACACACACACACACACAACACACACACATATATATATATATATATATATATATATATATATATATATATATATATATATATATATATATATATATATATATATATATATATATATATATATATATATATATATATACACTGCCAATGAGATGAAGTGGTGGTGATAAACCAGCTGTGATTATCTTTTCTCGTGGCAGAAGATCCTCTCCCACTTGTCTTATGGATAACCCAAGCAAAATATGGGGAGGGGGGACTGTGACAGTTCTTTTCTCCACAGAGCTCAGAGAAGTGATCGAAGCATATTAGCTTCTGGTGCATGTGTGTGCTTTGACCCAGCCATTCCCCTTACAGTTGTGATTGCGGTCATTTTTATCTGCCTCTTTATTGTTTTTCATTGTAATTAACCACTGCATTAGCTCTAGAATTTGTTTCGAGTTTTCTCCTTCCAGTCCATATATCAAATTTACTATTCATATCTGTTCACTTGTTCACATATTTCAGTATAAATATCCTGAAATGCAGACCTAATGACACTGGCATTGGCACTCTAACAGTATATCAGTATATTCGTGCGTGTTCGTGTGTATAACATTAGAGTAAATGTAATTTGCAAAAGCAATGGAATGAATCATGGTTATGCGAAGAGAGAGCAGTGTAGCGGTCGTAACCAATGGCTTTAGGCTTAAAGAAGCGTGGAATTAGATACACGTTTCAACGTGTCGGGAGAGAGAGAGAGAGAGAGAGAGAGAGAGAGAGAGAGAGAGAGAGAGAGAGAGAGAGAGCGAGAGAGAGAGAGAGAGAGAGAGAGAGAGAGAGAGAGAGAAACCATTTACAGTCTGAAAGAAAGCTAGATAAATAGATAGATTGACTGATCGAGAGAAAGAAAGAAGGAAAAACATTTGCAGTCCAAGGTTTATGAGAGAGAGAGAGAGAGAAGAGAGAGAGAGAGAGAGAGAGAGAGAGAGAGAGAGAGAGAGAAGAGAGGAGAGAGAGAGAGAAGAGAGAGAGAGAGAGAGAGAGAGAGAGAAAACAAAATCATTTTCACTCTGAACTCTGTAATTAAGAATGATAGATAAATAGATAGATTGACTGATCGAGAGAGAGAAAGAAGGAGAGAGAACATTGCAGTCCAAGGTTTATAAGAGAGAGAGAGAGAGAGAGAGAGAGGAGAGAGAGAGAGAGAGAGAGAGAGAGAGAGAGAGAGAGAGAGAGAGAGAGGAGAGAGAGGAGAGAGAGAGAGGAGAGAGAGAGAGAGATTTATAGTTCGAAGTCTATAATTTTGTTAGGAGATGGTGGCTATTTCCGGGTCCCACACTTTCTCTAACTTTATCTGCCCAAATCATTGTTCTTGCGTGACCCCGTCAAGGAAAATAACATATGAGTAAAAAAAGGCATTTTTATTTTAACTACAAGCCGTTCAAACCAAGATATCAGCGCAGCCTCTGTGCTGGGTTGGCAGCCCTGCTCCCCACTCGCGTTTGGTTGAGAGAAAGAAGCCCTATGCCACGTACGTACAGGCGAGTGGTGAGCAGGGCTGCCAACCCTACACAGAGGTTGCGCTGATAATCTTGGTTTGAACGAACTTTAGGAGCAGAGTGGTAGAAGTAGTAGTTATGCTATCAAATTTTCTGACAGGGATGAGTCTGTCTTTCATCTCCCATTTACACACACACACACACACACACACACACACACACACACACACACACACCCCCAATTAGGTAATCACACAAATCACTCTATTTCCCTCTAAAACTAAGAAGATGGCCGCATTCAAGCAGGGAAGGGCTACATTTGTATGCTGTGCCTATCATAGGAAGAGACTAAAAGACAAAATCTTTGTTCTTGGAGGATGAAAACATTCGCACTCTTATTTTTTCCTTATCGTCAGAAGCAGCTAAAAGGGATAAGGGAACGAGTTACTGGTAGTCTCTTTCTTAGATATTGTCTTACCTCAAATTGAATGCTCTATCTATATACATAAGCTATTTTACCCCTTATAAGGTGAGTGGCTGAGTCAAGGCATAATATTCTGAATCTTTGGGAAGCGAAAATACAGGGGAGGGGAATATCAGTCCCCTCGCTCTATAGTGAATGGTAAAGGGCTAAACAGACGATCAATATTACTGACAGTATTTCCTGTACTGTCATTATTACTGTCGGTGTGTCCATCATATGGACGTAGTAGTTCACACCAATAAAATAGTGTCAGTATTTTTACTGACAGTAATAATGATCGTCTGTACCCCCCTTAAGAGATAAAAATGGGCTGAGAATATAACAAAGTCTGCTACCTAGACTATTTTCCTACCTGTGTGGCCGGCCACTCTGACATGAATAGCTTGATATGGCGTTATGTTAAAAAAAAAATGGAAAAAATGAAAACCTATTTTCAAAACAATGAAACCCATTTGATTAAAAAAAAAAGTTTTATTTGTCGTTGAAGCTTTTATATTTATCTTTAAAAAAATAAAAAATAAATAAATTTAAACAATGAAACCCATTTGATAAAAAAAAAAGGTTTCATTTGTACTTGAAGTTTTTTATATATAGCTTAACTTAAGCGTAAATTGAAAGACCAATTAACGTAAATGGAAAGACTATTGTTCTCTCACAATTGATAATATAACGAAATTGATGTATACACATATTCATATCATAGAAAAATAAATAAATATAAATAAATGTTGACTTTTCCTCTAATTTGCATCAAACGACAAACACGCGGAAGTGGTCAAGGTTTTCTGGAGTGCTAGTCATTCGAACTGAACTGTAGAATTGGAAAAGTGAACATTCTGTTCCTGAAGGTCACAGCTATTATTTATGTAAATTACTATTTTAACCTTTTCCTCCTTTGTGGTACTGGATACACACACTCCTTTGTGGCACTGGATACACACACTCCTTTGTGGGACTGGATACACACACTCCTTTGTGGCACTGGATACACACACTCCTTTGTGGCAATGGATACACGCACTCCTTTGTGGCACTGGCTACACACACTCCTTTGTGGCACTGGATACACACACTCCTTTGTGGCACTGGATACACACACGCCTATGTGGCACTGGCTATACACACTCCTTTGTAGCATTGGATACACACACTCCTTTGTGGCACTGGCTACACACACTCCTTTGTGGCACTGGATACACACACTCCTTTGTGGCACTGGATGCACACACTCCTTTATGGCACTGGATACACACACTCCTTTGTGGCACTGAATACACACACTCCTTTGTGGCACTGGATACACACACTCCTTTGTGGCACTGGATACACACTCCTTTGTAGCACTGAATACGCACACTCCTTTGTGGCACTGAATACACACACTCCTTTGTGGCACTGGATACACACTCCTTTGTAGCACTGAATACGCACACTCCTTTGTGGCACTGAATACACACACTCCTTTGTGGCACTGGATACACACACTCCTTTGTGGCACTGGATACACACACTCCTTTGTGGCACTGGATACACACACTCCTTTGTGGCAATGGATACACACACTCCTTTGTGGCACTGAATACACACACTCCTTTGTGGCACTGGATACACACACTCCTTTGTGGCACTGGATACGCACACTCCTTTGTGGCACTGAATACACACACTCCTTTGTGGCACTGGATACACACACTCCTTTGTGGCACTGGATACACACACTCCTTTGTGGCACTGAATACACACACTCCTTTGTGGCACTGGATACACACTCCTTTGTGGCACTGGATACACACACTCCTTTGTGGCACTGGATACACACACTCCTTTGTGGCACTGAATACACACACAAAAAAATTTATTTTAATATGCAACTAAATCACAAAATATATCTGCATTTCTCGTGCTACAACTTTTGTCAACTCGGAAGGCTTGACGAGTACATATTTGGATGTGTGAGATAATGGTGGAGCAGTATCTTCGTGAGTTCCGACTTTGAAAAGGTTTATTATGAATCTCTGCTGTTCTCTCTTCTCAAAGAAAGAGAGTTGTGGGTTTTCACTTCTTATTGACCCTGTCAATTCAGCAGATGTGTGACAAGAAGAACAGAACAATATTTTTTATGATTTAG
>JAXCGZ010014015.1:0-32500 GCA_037179515.1 Halocaridina rubra | reverse complement strand
TTAGAAAAGTGATTTCATCGACTGTAGTGTATACAGATACTTAAAAAGTGATTTCAAGGACTGTAATGTATACTAATACTTAGAAAAGTTATTTCCAGGACTGTAGTGTATACGAATACTTAGAAAAGTTATCTCACTTATAATTCTTTGGCCTTGGAAATCTTGCTATAAAAAGTCTTCTGAATCCAGCCTCTGGAGAGAATTGGAATGCTTCGCAAGATGGGGAAAGATAACTGAAGAAAAAAAAAAAGTCATTTGGAAGACCACTGAATCAGAAAACCACAAAATGAATTTACTTTTTTATTCTTGCAGTGTTTTCTATCGTGTTTTCTTCCATGGTGATGCTATGGACTTTGTTGTAAATAAAGATAATATTGGAAATAAATTCGAAAATGCTTGCCCGAGTGTCTGTATTCCTCTGGGGTTTTTTTTCGGCTGACTTTGGTTTTGTGAGGTTTGGTTGGTTAAAGGTCTATATGTGCGCTAATAGGCAATTATTTTCTTAACTTTGGGACTTCCGTAGGACCTCATGTAGAACTGGGACCTGACTTACACAAATTAATTTGTATAAACATTTTTATTAAAAATTAACTTAACCTAACCTAACCTAACCAAGACTTAGGACCTATATAAACTTCAGATCCCAATTTTTCAAGGGCTTCCTTTTGTATACTTACTTTAATATATTTTTAAGACACTTAAAGCTTAAATTGTATTCGGTAAAATATTGATATTTACACCCTGGTAGCCGCTGTAGCGTAACTGTTAGAATTCTCGACTCGTTAGGTGATAGAACCGCGTTCATGCCTAAGGCGGAGCGATGGGAAGGGCATCCAGCCTTAATTCCCCGGCTTCAGTTCATCTTTGTCTCTCCCCTAATGGGGTGAACTAACCTACACAAACCTAACGTGATTTAATAGATTTCAACAAATTTTTCCCTAATTGGGAGAAATTTAATAAATTGCATCAATTTTTTTCCTGTGTGGTGATGTGAAAGAAATTTTCCTATATTATTGCTATATGCCAATATAGTTTCATTGCTGCATATATAATTAAAAAAAAAAGTTTCATTATTTGTCCAATTGCTCCTGTTGGTGAATGTTGGCAACCCCACTATCTAGGGTCCTGTTGCATCCTAACCTAATCTAACCAGGTTAGGTTCTGTTCCTGTTAGTTGGTTAGGTTATGTTGGTTGGTTTTGGTTATGCATACTGCAATAGACCTTGCCAATTTATGTTATTAAAGGCTGCTGTATATTATTTCAAGTTGCATGACATTACATGGGTAATGTCATATTACACTTCTTAGGTAAAATTACGACACTTTGTTTTTTTAATGGGGCTGTTTTCGAAGCAAAACAGCCCCATTAAAAAAATGAGTGCTCTAGACAATCGTTTGACGATCATCATTGAGCTATGAACGATCATCGTTGACCGATAATCGCACCGAGCAAAACGTACCATAAGCAAGTGTCTGTTCGTTCCTGGAAACATGAAAGCGAGATTCTCTGTTCGCAGTAATCAGTTGTTTGCTAATTATTAATTCTATTTTTTTTAATAATGACTGACATTATTGTGACCTATTTTCATGGATATAAGTGAAATGTAGACTTAAACTGATTAACTTGTCTTAGATATTCAATGTGTTCGGGTATTTAATCTCTCTCTCTCTCTCTCTCTCTCTCTCTCTCTCTCTCTCTCTCTCTCTCTCTCTCTCTCCTCTCTCTCTCTCGCTCTCTCTCTCCCTCGTGAATGATATTTGTTCATAGTCTATTTAGTTCAAAGAAAAATATTTAAGGTGTACACTCTGGTTGAGGTATCAAGTATTCTAATATTACAATGAAGTAGCATTTGGTTTTTATTTTAATAATAATAATTATTATTAATATTATTATTATTATTATTATTATTATTATTATTATTATTATTATTATTATTATTATTATTATTATTATTATTATTATTATTTTTGTTGTTGTTGTTAATGGTGTTGTTATTTAAGCAAGTATTGTACGCTCTAATTCTTCTTCTTTCATTTCAGCACCAGATGTCCTCCACGCCATCAGGTGGTCGGGTCGCCTCGACCGGACCTTCAAATCCAACTACGACCTCGACCCAACTCTCTCATGGCAGTACTTTGGTTCCTCTACGGGCTTCCTTCGGCAATATCCTGGTCAGTTCGAGTTTTGGAATCACTTAAGCATGCTGTCTACCTCACTATCTGTAGCCTTTCGAGCCCTGTTCCAACTTAACCTAACCAAACCACCATTCCATGATTCATTAATAAAATTGAATGTGTCATTAAGGATTGCATTTAGACGTGTAGGTATAATGTAAATGTCCAGGTAGATCACATGCTAAAATAATACCGATATTTTCCTAATTCCCCAGCTCCAACCAGTCTGTGTCCACCCTAATTTGAATGGAGATTACTAGTAACAAAAACAAGGGGAATATATTTACGTTCCCAGTTAGGAATTAATCTCGTTATATAATATTAGGTTTGGTTTGGTTTAGCTACCAGTTACTAATCTCGTGAAATGCATTCTAATTTTAAGTTAGGTTTTGTTTTGTTAGATAAGTTGGTATTATTTTAGAAGAGGGGATCAATGCAATATGAAGCCCTGGCTAGGGAGGACGCGTTCACCTAGGTGAGGTTAGTACGCACCAAAAATGTGCTTTTTCGACACTTTCCTTTGTAATCCCCTCATCTAAAAATGTACCATTAAGTTTCTTCACCCCCTACTGAAAGAACGAGTTAATCATGGAAATTATTATTTTAGTTGTTTTAGATATTTTTTTAAATTTTTCTTACCACTTGTTGCGAGTGTGAAAGTAAAAATTCGTTCATATCAAGGTAGTTTTAAGGTTAGGTTAGGTCAGAGTAAGTTGTGCGCCAATATAGTTGATTTGCCAGTGATATGGCAATTAATTACCCTCTGAAAATCAAGATTTTCATCATCTCTTCCACTGGAAATTTGAAACACTTCCTAATAGTTGAATATTACCAATGATTCCTACCCATAAGACCACATATGATTTTGTAGCTCATTATGAATTTGGACTTGAAAGTTTTATGGGTCTTTATTCTCCAATTGCGATAAAGTTGAGGTCCGTAATCATCATCTGGTCGCTGTTAATATTGGCTAATCTCAAGTTTTATTATCTTCATAGTTGATTGTTTTTAAAAAATATTAAATAAATTCAAGGATATTCAAAAGTTTTTGATTGCTGTTGATAAAGGTTAGGTTTGGTTAGTTTATTTTTATTATTTTATTTATATAATTTGATATTTTATGTTTATAATTCCTTTATGTGGTTTGTATTTTACTTTATGATTGAATATGCACGTGTTAATAAAAAAAAGTGTGTTCTTAAGTTGGAGTAAAGTTGAGTTTTGAAGTTAAGCCCCAATTTCTTAAACAGTGTAAACCTAGGATACCATATTGTTAGTTAGCTAGACACACAAATGGATTTCATATACGCATTTGACGCAGTTCTGTGTATGGCTAGAATCCCATGTGGGATCCTAACCATACACAGAACCGCTTCAGATGCGTTTATGAAATCCATTTGTGTGTATTTAGCTAACTAACAATATGGTATGCTAGGTTTACACTGTGTAAGAAATCAGGCCTAAGTTGAGGTTGGATAATCTTCAGTCGTCGCTTTTGACAAAAGTCAGGTCTCACTTCTTCATTAGCTTCATGATATCTGCGCCAGTTAGTTAATGCATTACCTAATCTAATCTAAGTAGACTGCACATATTACGACTCCATTTTGTAAGAATTCCCAAAGGTTAATAAAAATTGAAGCTTTCTGGAAAATCTCATAATTTTATGCTGCATAAGAAAATTATTAAACTGACATGACATTTCCTTTTGTTTTGCAAAGTGATCTGGCAGTTATGTGATAAAGCCTCTTCATGTTATACAATATCACTTCTACCTACTGATTTTAGTGTAGGTTTTGTTTTAATTTTCTAGATCCAATAATAATATTTTTTCCTAGTAATTTGTTTTTTCCTATTAAATATTATTAGTTTTCCTTAAAATATATTGTAGTATATTTTGCCTGATGTTAACACAAAATTTACATGCACAAGTTTTAGTGTTCACTGTTGCTTATAGTTTGTTCTTATTATTGAAATTGGCTATTATAGATTATGCATAAAACATGTACAGGGGGTCCTCGAATTACGTTAGAGTTCCGTTCCTGAGAAGTGATGTAACTCGAATTTCAGTGTAAGTCGGAACACACCTAAATAAGCTCCTATGCTAATGCAGTAGTAAAGTTTCTCCCTTTTCCCTGCAATTTCCTATCTGTAATTTCACTTCCATGGTGATGGCTTTCCTTTTCTTGCCATCAGAAGAATCATCTTTATGCTTGGGAGATATAATACAGCCCAAAATTATAAAAAAAAAATATATATATTTTATGGGAGATGTGTTGTAACCACGAAACATTGCAACTCGAGGACATTGTAAACCGAGGACCCCCTGTATTAGAATGCGAACAGAAAGTACAAATTACCCAATAATACTGCTTAGAGTGTCCAGTAAGTGATTAACAACATTTTAATTTATAAGCTATTGTTGTTCTATTACAACACATATACTTACAGTAATATAGCATGCCGTATGTTAGGATTGCTTAGATTGTCCTTGAATGTTGACACTTTGTTTCAACTCTATAATCACAAAATTATCCACACATTCAAATACTTTGTAATAGAGCAATATCATCCTTTATAAAATAAATTTTATTAAAATTCTTAGAAGGATCTCACCCCAAGGTGTATATACAATGCTTATCCTTTCCTCTCCAACCCTGTTAGTACGTATCTCATTCTCTTGTCTATTTCCAGCAACCAAATGGGTCTTAGATGAGAAAGATCCAGACCTGTACGATGCTCGCCTGCGGTCATGGTACATAGAAGCTGCCAACAGCGCCAAAGATATGGTTATTTTGCTCGATATGTCGGGTAAGTAGATTAAACCAATCCAGAATTTCATGAGTTACTCAGTTCTCCACCACAGGACATATGAAATTTGGCTCTTAACTGTTTAACATTTGTAGAGAATTTCACGGTTTAAATGTATTATCATTGTCATTGTATTTATTATTATTGTTTTATTATTATTTTTATTATCGTCTTTATTATTATTATTCTCATCCTACTTAATATAGTTCCTTGGCTAAATAAACAAGAAAAAGGTTGTTTTGATTGGATGATTGAAATCTTACTACCATAGATAATGTGTTTGGATAACCTACTTGCTCCTATAATAGAGGATGGGTTAAATTAATAATGATAACAACCTGTTATTATTATTTTTATTATTATTAATTGTGAAATAAGAGACTTCATATTATTGTAATACAGTACTTTCTTTAAGAGAGCAAAGATATTTCATTGAACTGTGGGCAGATTGTTGTTCATCTTTAGTCATTTCTATGACATCTTACGAGAAATACTATGTTTATTAGGTGACCACCTTATTTTTTATACTCAATGCATGTTTTTCTTAAAATCACGTAAACTAACATTGGAAACATATGGTAGAACACAACATTTATTAAACCCTTTGTGCAGTTTTGTTATAGGAAAAGTATTGAAAATGTAAATACAGTTAGTCCTTTATGTATGTTTCTAAGGGCCACGGTAGCTCAGTGGTAGAGCACATGAGGTAAATGACTACATTAAATTTGAGCCCACTGTTTGGCATTATGGACGTCATCTGGGTTTAATCCCCCAGCTCCAATATGGATATGTGTATCCCAGTTCTTTGGAGACAAAAAGCTCTTTTAAAATTACTATACTGTTGTAATATTTATAATATGGGGGCCACAGTAGCTTGGGCAAAGCTCACGAGGTGGGAAGCGACCAGTGCGGGTTTGAGCCCTCCACAGGGTATTATTGGAAGTACCTCCAGCTCCAACATGTCTGTCTCCAGCCACAGGGTATTATTGGAAGTGCCTCCAGCCTTTACCTCCAGCTCCAACATGTCTGTCTCCAACCACATTCTAATGGGAACTAAGTGTGACACGTAAAATGGTGATTTCTAGCAATAGATTTAACATTGAATGGTATTTTAGTTTAAATGTTTACTTACATGCTTGGTGCTACAAAGTACTACTGAAGGCCTGTGCTCTTTTCATTATCATTCTTCATTTCAATGTGTTTTCTCAAAGGCAATATTTTAGTACTCGAGGACTCATTTTGCATATTGGTGAGTTCATACATTACATTTCTCTGCTGCAGTAAACTGTTTGGGATTCTGAAAGTAAAACTTGATAGTGCCAAAGTAGAATATTATTTATTTTCTTTAAATCTATCCTGTCTCATTAATTGTAGTAAATGATGTCGTGATTAAGTTAAAATAGAGAGCAATTATTGATTAGTTTCATTAACTTATTGCAAATTTGTCTTGTCTTGAATGTAGTAAGTGATGCTGTGAAGAAGATAATGGAAAGAGGTTGTCATTAAAAAAAAAAAGCAAAAAAATTATATTCCTGTTTTGGTGTATGCCATTAAAATCATCCTTTCTCCGTATTGTGTAGCTGAACTCACTTCAGAATTAAAATACAATTTAGCTTAATAGACTTAAAACTGTAATTAGGTGATAGTTTGAAGCCTTTGTGGTACAGCTCTTAGAATTTTAAGAATATATTGAACGTAAGTGGTAGAGTGTTCAGCTTGAGAGGCAATGGATCTGTGTTTGAGCCTTTGATGGGGCAATAGAAAGGGCATCCAGCCTTAATTCCTCAGCTTTAATTTATCTGTGTCCACCCCAAAATAGGGACTAATAGTGATACATAAAACGTAAAAAAAAAAAAAGAATGTTATTTGCATTCATGTCCTCTTGGCATGCTGTGTTAATTTCCTATATTCATCCTGTCTGTGCCCACCCTAACTCAAATGGGAAATGACTAATAACAATAACAACATTATTCATATCCTCTTGGTTTGGAGGAAGTTCACTTCTTCCTTATTCCCGTCTGTTCCCACGAAATGGTGAGAACTAATAAGGTTGATGGGACAGGTTGTACCCCCTTCCTAATACTTTTTGTCTCATTAGTGACTGGCGACGATGTCCCAATTTCATTTATACATTTCCACCCATTTGTTGTGCTAGCATAGTGGGATAATGTCTTTTATTAAATAAATTACTTGATGATAAAGAGCAACTTAATTTCAATGTTTATCCTACAGTTTGTTTATGTGGGGATCACGGTAGCCTAGTGGTTCGAGTGTTCGACTCGGGAGGTGACAGACTTGAGATCGTGCCACCACGGGGCTTTGGAATGGCCATCCAGCCTTAATTCTCCAGCTCCAAATTCATTGTATCCATCCTCATAACGGGGAGTAATAGTTACCATTAAAACGACGAACAGTAACGCAAATATACTGTATTTGTTACAGAAATTGAATAAAATTGATGAATTTAGCAGTGAGGATGGATAATTCTATCTTTGCATCTCATAGCAAGTGACTAAATGGGATCTTGCAGTTGGGGTGTGATATACCCGAGCTAGCGTTTCTTTTTCTTTTTTGGGGGGAGGGAGCACAAAGCAACTAATAATATATGTGGATGGACAGGATATATGAATCCTGCTATTTTGCTTCAGTTGGATGTGGCAGTGTGTTTAAATAAAATATTTTTATTATTGCAATAAGGCAAGAATATCCATATTAAATTTATAATTGTTCTTTCCTTTAGGTTCCATGACCGGTCTGAACAGAGAGATTGCCAAGCATGTTGTGTTAAACATCCTTGAAACGCTTAATGAGAACGATTTCGTTAATGTTTTCAACTTTAGTGTTGAGACAGTCGAACTTGTACCATGTTTCCGGGATACACTTGTGCAGGTAAGACAGAAAATAGTTTTTCTTCTTTCAGTCTATACTATGACAATAGTCTCACCTTGAATGAAAAGTAATAACAGATAACGACTAAGGCTCATGTATAGATAAATTGCCTTCAGGACACCATGTAAAGATGAATAACCCAGTAATTTGTTAGGTTAGGTTAGGTGACTTGTCATGTAAATATGAATAACCCTAGAGCATGCTAGGACTACTTTTCCTTACAAGATCTACAAATTTACAGTGAATTTTACTTTATATGGTATTACTTGTATATAAGGATTTCCTGTGTCCTTATGTTACTTTTTACTAATTGTGTATGTGAAACTAGATATGTCATACACTAACTTACATTCCTTATCTTAACATTATTTATCAGTTATTGTTTTTATTTTCTGTCTAGTTTTGATCCTAGAATGAAAGTTTGTAGTTTGCCAACACAACTATATTATCTCTCCATAAGCTATATTATGACTGTATTATTTTCTTATGACTTGAACATATTTTATTCTGAATAAAACTGCATTTTGCCTTTTAGGTCATGTGATTATATTTTATTTAGAAGTAAAAATTAATATAAACTCATTTTTATGCCTTTATATAATGCTTATTAGATATCTAATATGCATTCATCTTCCAGGCTAATTTAGAGAATATTGGAGAGTTTAAGAAAGCTCTCTCCAAAGGTGAGACCAAGGATATCGCCAACTTCACGCAGGCATTAACCAAAGCTTTCGATTTATTACAAAGGGTGAGTTACTCTCATTTTGGTAAGTAAATTCAACTCACACTGAGAACCCATCTAATATGAGTTTGAAAATGTGATATAATTCCATTTTGATATCTACATCCCTTCTGTTATGTCCACATGGTTTTTGTTTCACATCCCTTTTGATATATCTTCCTTTAACTTGGGGTCATCTATATATCATCTTTCTCATCATCGTCATCATCAGCATCCTAAGAAGCTGTGTAAAGTAAATAAGTTATTTATTTACAGCATTAGGTGTTAATTTATGAATATTTTTGTTTCAGTACAAGTATTTCCTGCCTTCATTTTAACTATTATTATCTAAGCCTTTGTACTTCCCCTTGTGTGAGTAAAAGTGATATATCAGTGCTCCTATAGTGTGCGGTTCAACCTCACCGTTTGTATTACTATTGTACCCTAACCTCACCTTACTTTTCCAAGGCTAGTTTAGGATACACTGCACAAAAGAAAATGAGGTAGACCGTACACTACATTAAGAGCTATGATTGTATGTTCCCTTTGTGTTAAAGGAGGCTACTAAATTGGATATTCATAGTGCTGGGAGTAAAAGATTTATTTGTTGTATTCCTTATACAATGCGATTATAATTGGTAAGGTGCGCGAGTCATGAAGAAACTAACGATGCAAATAGAGGACATTGAGGAACTTGAGGCTAGCAACACCTTCATCCCTTAAATTATATTTTCATGTGTGAAAACATGTAATGGACGTCGGAAAATGTAGAGTATATGTAGGAGCTCTTATTCCTTTTCTTACTGTTACTGCAACCATAATGACTTCGGCAAAATATGTTTTTTGTTTTTTTTTAGAATTTTTTTTTTTATTACTTATAGGATTTGAATGAGGGCTGCATTAACTCATTGATAAAGCTCAAAAGTCAGGAAGTGACAAGCCTGACAAACGCAAGTATAATCCGAACGTGAAGCATTAGGACAGGCATTGAACCTTAATCCCCCAGCTCCAGCCTGTCTGTGCCCTCCCACATTTGAATGGGGACTAATTGTGATGCATAAAACTGCAAAAAACTTGCGATTTGATCATGGTACTTATAGAACTAAAGTCTACCCCATAGTACACTTAGCCTCAGAGGTCATAGAGCACTGCGAACTGAATCTTCTACTGATGTGTCAGACTTACAGATGGCTCCACTGTCCCTTTCTACTCTGAAGTTTTACTAATCTTCTAACCCAGCTGTGACCTGCGCGCACATTAAATTATCCTCCATAGGATGGACCGAGGTTCTTATATGGAGCATTAGAACACTGTCAATGCATTAAATGTTCCATAAGTTTACATCATACTGTAGGAATTCGAACCTGAGACTTGTAGAAGAGGAAGCCTTGGATGAATGCGCTGATCACTAATGTCATAGAACTGCGAGAACCCTCATGTAATGCCTTTAGTCTTTGCGGAAGGCGAATACATAGGGAGGGATTACCAGTCCTTGTGTTTTGCCTCATTTAGTTGACTTTCATGACACACAGGGGAACATTGAGGTAGTGTTTCAGTCCCCTGCCTCAGGAGAAATAAGAAAGAAGGTTAAAAATAGAATGAATGGACTTTAACTCTTCTGGCAAGAATTCTAGTGTTGCTTTTGCTGGTTAAGCTCATACTTAAGTCCATTATGTTATCAGTAACAGTTGATACCGTATTTAATGAGTGTATTTTTCTTTAGGGAATATTCTGTATCCCTACTAAAGTCTTTTCTTTCAATGTATTTTGGAAATTGAAAGAAAATCGTAGGAACTTAAATTGGAGCAGTTTTATTACCAATATTTGTACAAACTATGGAGTATGGTATCATTTGTGGGATCAGATATGCTCCTTTGCTTTGAAGTGAAGTATCTAATTTCTCCTTCATGAAAGAATAATTGATAATAATCCTGAGCTACTTTTAGCTAATTTAGATCATATATAATGATGCTGCATACTTTGGGGAGATGTTTTAGCGTGCAATTTTGATTTATTTAAATTGTACAATGTGTCATGTAACATATTTTCATAATCACTGCATAGATACTGTTGAGTGTGGTAAGGTTATTTATGCATTATTATTCTTGGTGATTCTCCTGTTTCAGTCATTCATGCACTTCCAGCAACTGCTTTTTTCTGCTTGAATGAAGTTCTTTTGGAGTATTAGACATAAAAAAAAAGGTAAATTGCATGAAATTACTACATTTTGGCCAGTCATGAGATGTTCTGCTACAAAGCTACTCTAACAATGCTCTGAATGAATTGATATACAGTGATCCCTCGTTTATCGCGGGGGTTCGGTTCCGGGACCGGCCGCAATAGGTGAATTTCCGCGAAGTAGGATCGCCCTATATACATAGGTATTTTACATTTATTTTTCCCTTTACTGTATAAACCCTCCCTGCACTGTTAAAAAACTACCCTTTACTTTATTAATAACAGCGTGCAAGCAAATATTTATATGAAAGTGATAGGTAAACTTACCATGAAGGAGGTAATGATGACGTGTATAGCCTCCAGAGGAAATTTTTCCGCAGCCAATGACAGCTTTACGGCTGCTTTTTGCGAGAGAAGAACATGGTAATGGGGAGTTGCTGTCGCTGTTTCTTCTTTTGTTGGAAGATGGTCTTGTAAGGAATCATGGCATCGTCGAGAAGATTGCAGAAAATCACCGAACGAACCATGTTATCGTTATGTTCTTGCGAGAGTTGTTGGACTGCTTTCACATGTTCATACATGGCTGCCAGACGTTCGAGTGTAAGGCCAGGTTCTTCGATTTCTGTGGGCCGCGGCAGTCGTGGTCCGCTGGCTCGCTCCGGGTCGGTCGGTCCCCGTCCGCCGGGTTGCTGTCGGCGGCTGCTGTGGGGGCTCCGTGGGGGGTGGGGCTGCCGGCTGACGTCCCTTGTGGTGCCGCCGCGATTTGCCCTCCAAGTCTTCATCAGTCAAAGGCTGCGAGTGGCAGTCGATCAGTTCATTCACGTCTTCTTGGGTCATATCTTTAAAGTCTTCTCCTCCTAGCAATGCAGCCAATTTCACAGCTTTTGCAACTGCCGAGTTATGGACTTCGTCAGAAGCGATCCCTTGTAGTCGTAGATGACTTCGGGCCACAAAATCTTCCAGCTGGCATTGGTTGTGGCCGGCATCATGTCATTGATTGCATTCTGAATATTTTGAAGGCATGCAGCAATCGTGTAGTTACGCCAGTAAGTCTTCAGTGAGAATTCTTTGTCCGAATCCATGGATTTAAGCAGGTTCGCCAGGGCATTTCGTGTGTAGAGGGCCTTGAACGCACGAATAACACCCTGATCCATAGCCTGAATCAGTGATGTCGTATTCGGTGGCAGGAACTCTGCTTGAACACCGTCATATTCGAGATTAGTTGCGTGGCCACCAGCATTATCCATCAAAAGAAGGACTTTAAATTCAAGGCCCTTTTCCACAAGATAAATTTTGACCTGAGGGATAAAGCATTGGTGAAACCAGTCCGATGTGAGGCTTTTTGTGGTCCAGGCCTTAGGGTTATGCATCCAATACACTGGCAGCAGATTCTTCATTCTTATTTTTCAAAGCCCTAGGGTTCTTAGACTTGTAGATAAGCCCGGGCTTTAACATGAAGCCCACAGCATTCTCGCACATGATGAGGGTAACGCGATCTTTGTGTGCTTTAACTCCCTGGGCTTTAGCTTCTTACTTGAAGAGAAAAGTGCGAGACGGCATTCTCTTCCAAAATAACCCAGTCTCATCCATGTTAAACACTTGCTCAGGAGCATATTCCCCTTCAGCAATAATTTTCTTAAAATCGTTGTTCACATACTCTTCAGCTGCAGCTGTATCTGCAGAGGCTTCTTCGCCATAAACCGAAACGCTCTTTAGGCCAAAGCGTTTTTGAAATTTGGCGAACCATCCCTTGCCTGCCACAAAAGATTGTTTCCTCAGTGGAGAATCGCTGGAGGGTCCTGGTAGAGGGTCATCGATATCTTCTTCTCTCTCCTCCTCTCCACGGTTGCCACTGTCGTTGTCGGGTTCGTTTGCAGCAAATGTAGCGTACAGCTTCTTCGCCTTTGTTTGTATGATATTGGTGTCTACGTTGATGTTGTTCTTTCTGCAATCAGCAATCCACAGGGCCAAAGCAGATTCCATCCGCACTATTATCTTATTGCGGGGTGCTACGACCCTCTTCGCTGTTTTACTAAATGAGATAGTCGCTATTTTCCTGATATTTTCCTCATCCTTTTTGATGTAGCGAACAGTAGAGTCGTTGAGGCCAAAATGGCGGCCGACATCCGCAAACCTTCTTCCTTCCTTCAGCATATCTAACAGTTTTACCTTATCTGTTATGGTTAACATCTTCCTTTGCCACTTAGGCTCACTACCAGAAACCTTAGAAGATGAAGGACGCTTGGGAGGCATTGCAGAGGTTGAAATACGTGAGTAAGAAAAATCACAAGCACAACATATTAAGAAGCACAATGCAAACGGTGCACATGTGAATTAGACTGAACGGGTGAGGCGAGACAATGGAAGATGGTGAGAGAACCAAGCTTCAATCAAAAAGCCAATCAGACCCCATGATACAGAACATACACAACAACTATGTGATTCGTCGTCTCCCACCCTTTCAGCTAATAGCATTCCATGAACTATCCCACGTAGGTGCGAGCCTTTGCGTTTTTCAAGATGCCAATACAGTGTACGCTATCGTACAGTATTTCACATGGTTCAATACTGTGACTTATATGTTTAAATTTATGTTTTTTACTAGTGTTTAGTGTTTTATTATTCTTAGGCTAGGAAATATTGTTTTTATCAATAAAATAATGAAAATACTGGAAATTTTTATATGTACTAGCTCACGTAGGTGCCCCCTTTTCGTTTTCCGAAACGCTGATACCAGTATCGTATTTTACATGGTGCAGTACTGTGAGTTACATGTTTAACTTTATGTTGTTTACTATTTTTTTTACTGCTTTATTATTCTTAGGCTAAGAAATACATTTTTTATCAATGAAATAATGAAAATACTGGAAATTTTAATATGTACTAGCTCACGTAGGTGCGACCCCTTGCCTTTTCTGAAACGCCGATACTGGTATCGTACTTTCTATGGTGCAGAGTTACATGTTTAAATTTATGTTTTTTTACTATTTCTTACTGTTTTATTATTCTTAGGCTGGGAAATACATTTTTTATCAATAAAATAATAATAAAAAAAATTTCAATAAAATAATGAAAATACTGAAAATTTTAATTTTTTAGTATTTTAATATTCTCGTATATACCCAGAGAAAAAAAAGCTCGCCTAAAAAACCGCGATGCACTGAATTCGCGATAGGTGAACCGTAATATAGCAAGGGATTACTGTATATAGCTCGAAAAGTTTGAAAAAGTTTTGGATCATTAAATTTAGAATGGCAGATGAACTGTACAGGTATGATGCCTTATAGAAACTCGGTACATCATCTTGGGGCATATTAAGTTTCCACTTCGATGGAACATTTGTACTCAAACAATACGAACCATCAGAACGAATCCACCAAAATACTGAAAGGTAATATGGGCATTCATGAATGTGATACTTCAAGGAAAGACCATGGCACATATGGATCTTTATGATCTGGTTCTAGGTCACAGACTCCCTTTTCTAAGAAGAGCTAGGATGGTTCTCTCCTGTGAAGAACTTTGCCTTTGGCAAGTGTGATTGTTACCCTGAGAGAATGCCCTTTCTAACCTCAGACCATGGAATCAACTTTACACACATTACCAACCCGGCCACATATGAAGAACCTTTATGAGTGATGATTCGGTTTTACGTCTCGAACTCCCTTTCCTACTAAGGGCTAGGGCGGTTGCCTTCTTACGAAGGACTTGTTTTGGCAAATATAATCGTTACCCTGAGTGTATGCCCTTACTAACCTCAGTCCGTGATGGGGTGCGAACCCTTGACCTGCCGACACAGAGTCGCGGACGCTACCATTTAGCCACGGAAACTACATATGAAGGACCTTTATGATTTTGCTAAATTGTATACGAGTATTTCAGAATGCTTGAAGGTTATTAGGAAGGGAAGTTTTGTGTGCTACCCAGACAACAAAATGGAACCCATATTTATTCTCAGAGATTGTATGTAGAGTAAACGTAATGGAATGTATGAAGGTGAATGATATTAAAGTTGGCAGAAGAGCTGTTTTTAGTAGTAATTATGACTTTTTTAGAAATCAACTACTGTTTTTAGAAGTTCAGGAAATACGTGAAGTTATCGGATCATCACAAAAGAAATTTCTCACATCAGGTACTTGTTGGATTAAAGGTAAATTGACATCTTGTCTGATAATGTAATGCTAAAAGATGATGGTCTTCCTAAGGAAATTTATCTACTCTCCCATTAATGACTTAGAGATATTTAAAGCAATAATACTAAGCAACCCACTTTTGCATAGTGTGGTCGAAATGTCTATTACTTTGACCATTCTCTCAGGACTGCTTTTCATTGTTTATCATTCTCTTAATTCTCCCTTGGCCTTAAGCTGCTACCTTTATATATATATATATATATATATATATATATATATATATATATATATATATATATATATATATATATATATATATATATATATATATATATATATATATATATATATATATATATATATATATATATATGATGCCATGGTATGATGAAGGTAGTTTTCTTTCTCTGTCCCAGGGTAAAGATAAAGTCTTAGCATCACGGATGCCTAATACAATGCTATGACTCTCATAATATCACAGATATACAACAGGGACCCTATATGTTAATACAGACTCCATGGCTTCCTGATGTAAAGCTACGCAACTTATAATATCATGCACTACCACAAGGGGAGTTTCATCATATTGCAGGCTTACAAGATGGTGGTTTAGAGATTGATGTTATGTTGAATTTGGTAAATTACACTCTTCTTCAGATGTTTCTGAATCCTTGCGGGACCTTCCATATAGAGTGGTTTGTGTGTTAATAGCTTTTGAGTATACAGTATTTGTATGGCTTGCTGTGGGGGAGCGCGACAGCTCATTGGTAGAGCGTGTGAGTCAGGAAGCAACTAAAGTGGCGACACCCTGTATTAGGAAGGGCATCCAGCCTTTGTCCCCCAGCTTCAGCATATTTGTTCCCACTCCCATTTGAATTGGGACTGTGTAACGCTTAAAACGGTGCTATTTGTATGGCTTTACCTTAATCCCCCAGCTCCAACATGTTTGTGCCTACCAGTTGTTCACATAAAACGATGCTATTTACAGTATATAGCTTGCTATGGAAGATTGGGTTCATGGTCATCATTTACACATACTTGAAGACAGGCCAAGGTTAATGTTGAGTAAAGCTTAACATTCTGAATACATTGACAGAAAAAAACAAGGCCTATTTTATACGCAACAGAAACTTGTAGCTTTCAGCATCTGTTCTTTACACCTATCAAAGATTAAGTTGTTATTTGGTCGATTTCAAGCCTTGCATCTTCATATTTTTGCCACAAACGATCTTCAAACATTGTGATTTCTTTGCTTATTTAATTTAACATGAAAACAGAAGTAATTTTTTTTAGTTTTATAGTGTTTTAAGATTGATTCAATTTATAATGCACATACTTTTTTCTGTTGATTCTTTTTACAGCTCTGCACAGACTAGAGGCAATAACGTTTTTCATTTTATCTCCAGAATCTATTGTATTCATGATTGATTCAATTTATAATGCATATGTTTTTTTTCTGTTGATTACAGCTCTGCGCAAACTAGTGGCAATTACGTTTTTCGTTTTATCCTGAATCTATGGTATTGCTTATATCTGGAAAATTTCTATATACATCAGGTCCTTATTCAAATAGGATGTATGAAATATCTCTTAAATTTAAATTCCCAAACTTCATGTTAAGTTAGTTTATGGCAAAATACTATTTATTCCTAAAAATGACATGCCTGGCATGTTGAGTTGTACGCCCTGCAGAAAAACAAAAAATTTCATTTGTGCAGGTTTTATTTTATTTTAATGCGTGATTGCTCTCGTATAGTTATCTTCATAATTTTCATTAAGCTTTTGTTGATTAGGTATTAGTCAACATTATTTATATATTAGTGTTAATATGACACCTCTTAGATGACCGACGTGCATGATTTAAATGTTAGCAGAAGGCTTTTGAAAAAGAAAAAAAAAAGAGATGTAGAGGATCTACTCTTTTCTCTTATCTGTTATATCCAAGATGAATTCCAGCAGATGTTAAGTTAGTTTATGGCAAAATACTATTTATTCCTAAAAATGACATGCCTGGCCTGTTGAGTTGTACGCCCTGCAGAAAAACAAAAAATTTCATTTGTGCAGGTTTTATTTTATTTTAATGCGTGATTGCTCTCGTATAGTTATCTTCATAATTTTCATTAAGCTTTTGTTGATTAGGTATTAGTCAACATTATTTATATATTAGTGTTAATATGACACCTCTTAGATGACCGACGTGCATGATTTAAATGTTAGCAGAAGGCTTTTGAAAAAAAAAAAAAAGAGAGATGTAGAGGATCTACTCTTTTCTCTTATCTGTTATATCCAAGATGAATTCCAGCAGATGTAGAGGCTCTGTTTTTATACTCCTTTCTCTTATCTGTTATATCTATGAAAAGTCTCAGCATCTTCCAGAGTGAAAAATGAATCCGGGAAGGTCTGCAGTGCTTTCCTGTGAGGCAGTTTAGTTTGCTATGGTCTTTAATCCAAAACTTCTCTTAGATGTGCAATATTGTATTAATTTTTTTTTCATGTAGATACTTGTATAATAGCACATTCCATATGTAAAGTGTAGCTTTACAATTTTTTTCCATGCTGGCTGAATTTTTGCGCGTAAAAACCTTAACAAAGTTACATCTTTCCTATATTTAGATTCATAATTATTTTACCGTGATATTTTTATCTTAGCCTTTAGGATGTTACAATTAGAACATTGCTTGAGCCCGTAGCAAAATACTGCCTCTGTATGGGACTCTTTTTATCTACAATTAAATATTTTTGGATACCCACTTGACGTGGCAGAGGAGCAGTTTTTTTATAGGAGTTTTTAGAATTTCAGTATGTTATGTATTTTACCCTGTAAATCTGCACCAGTATGTGTGACAGTGTCAATAATAATTACGATTTTTTTTGCTAGTGCATTAAGTGGTCTCATGATTTATAGAATGTATTTTTCAAGGCAGTGTTATATATATATAAATTTTAACCTCTTTACCTGCTACCCAGACAACAAAATGGAACCCTTATTTATACTCAGTGTTACCAGATCATTGTAGTATGAAAACATACAGTTACTAATTTCTTTATTGCTTATTAATTCAAGGTTATGGGACTTTTATAGTTTATTTCTGCAGATTGATTTGAAGGTTTACTTTGTATTTACTTAATAACATATCTGACATCTGGCAAATAAAAGGTATTGTTTAATTAAAGCTTATTAGCGCAAAAGATTTTGAAATTAAAATTACTGCATTAAAGTTTTTCTTTAAAAAATTTCATCTTTACTCTTTGGATTTTAGTTTGTAATGGTATTGAAAGTAACTTAGGCATTAGTGCACATTGTCTCATAAGTTTATTACTGTAAGTCGTTTCACTTTCAGGTTACTTTACAAAAGTAAGCTTGCTAAATTTTCATGCTCACGGTCTCTTAACTAAAAATTGTTTTCACTATAGATGTGGTTAGTGTCAAAGGAAGCCATGTAAAAGGATAGTTCTAGTGGTTGGGAAGAAAAAAAGAAAGGGGAACTTTGGGTGATGATATTATGTAATTGCCTAATTGTATTCATTGAAAGAGCCTTAATCTTGTAACTCTCCATTTCCTGGTCACTTATTTAAACCACAAACATTTATATCTTCCAATTACGACAGGGATCGGTTCCAATTGCTTGGTCGTAAGTCAGCTTGTTTGCAAGTCTGATCATTAAAAAGATGTGAGAATGGTAGATAGGGATTGTAGTGTAGTAAGCCTGAAGAATTTATCATCTTTAAATGCTATAGAGCTTTTAAAATTTTCAGCACAATTTCCTCTCATTTAATTAAAATCTGTTAATACTGTACATTGATTAAAAATGAAAAATATTAAACTTGGTAATAATCTGTACAAGTTACCCCTGGTCTTTTTATCTGCGTTCTTCGGTTTCTTTCCATCTTTGTCATTGAGAATTTCTTTATTTCATTGCTAACTTCTATATGCTTTTCTTGAAACATGAATGTTATTGCAATTATCAGTATTTATATATTATTATTATTATTATTATTATTATCATTATTATTATTATTAATTATCTGCCTCTGATAAATGTTTGATTGAATTATTTAATTTTCTCTTCATGAATTTCTTCATTTTTTGCCTTCATCTTCTTGTTTTTATTATTATTTTTTTTATCTTGAAGCAACTAAGACATAAATGGATAATTCTTCATGGTCAGTTTCAAATGATCAATTTATGGGTTTTTGATGAGCTTTTATTTCCTTTCCTTCACCTTTTTTTCCCTATGTGTTCAAGCCTATGTATGATACTCACCTCATTATAATTATTACAATTATTATTATAATTTTTAAGCTCTTAATAGCTTGAACCCAAATGAATATAAGATAAAAGAAGTAGTTGTGGCCAACCAGTCAGTTATTTAATGAACCCTTGGCAGTCAAGTTCATGGTCGTAATGTCTAGCAGTCATATGTCACGCATGTTGTAAGTCGACAAGTACCGGCATCACTATGTGGCACATGATGTAAAATATTTGTTTTTTGGGCAGCTTGTGTAATGTACCCCTCGTTTCAATACCATTGCAGTATTTATTGTTTTTAAGTATGCTACTGGATATATGTTTTCAATATATACAGATAAAATCTTGAAGGAAGTGTTTATGGCTTCCCTTATTATATGATATTTCTTAATTGTGCATCAAATTGTCTGTATTATGTAATTTATTTATAGTTTACAGATAGTCAGGTATTGTTAATCTTTTCTATTGTGGCTAATGTTGTAGATGTACTAATAAGAGACGTGTTTTTAGTTACAATTGATCAATGACATGTGACAGAACACAGGTAAATGTTTTAGAAAGCAATAACTCGAGTCACTGATATTTTAGGAAAGAGGAATCATATACAGTATATGCAAATACAGCATACATATAGGATTTTAGTCAAGAAAGCAACATTGTTTTGTTTTTTCTTCCCTTCTCTCTTTCCATGGCGTAAACATTGCGCTTTACTGGCCACAGTCCAACAGTAAGGTAGGTTCTCACTCTCAGTTAGAGCAGGTCATCAGTCGCATGCGTTCTTTGCACTGTTGCTTCACTTCGTCACTCTTACATCTGGCACTTGCAGTTGGTAATGTGATTAGATATACTGTCATTACTATTTTTGGGTCTTATGGTCGTTTTTCTTTTCGAAAAACATAATGTATTATTGATATGTAAATGAAGAATTATTAATTAAAGAGAGTTGATAGTAGGAAACAACCAATGACTCAAAATATGTCTTGCTCTTATTATTCACTTGCTGTTTAGGAGGGATTTTTATATGGTTGAAGAAAACTGACCTGTGTAATTTTTAGCATCATGTTCATTTTGATTTATCTAAGAGGCAGTAGTGTAACATAATAACTCAGGTAATTATTAAGAGAAAAAATGGAGACGTCTGCTTTTATTATATCTTGTGATATTGTTTTATAAACCCTTCTATACTGCAAGGATTGTACACTGTTTCAGTTTATGTTTACATACAACTGCCACAGAAGAAGTGTATACACATACCTCTACACTAATTTTCACTCTTATCTGTACACCTTCCCATCTTAACCAGTCACTTTCTTTGTGTTGAAAACAAGTGTTTGATGATGTGAATTATAAATTTTTGTATTTGTCAATTGATTCTTACTAAGTTTTTAATTGTTCTAAACTGAAATTATGTAATTTGAATACATATTTATTGTATATAGTATTCAACCGTGCTCTAGGTAATAGAATTAGTCCCATTAACAGGCTTTTATTCATCGGTTAATTGTAGATTCTTGTATGATATTGATATGTAAATATTTTGAACTAAACTCTTCATAGTATTTCCTATGTATGATGTTTAGTACTTTAGTGAAGAATAATGTATAAGTTGTCTTAAATAATTTCTCCAACATTTTTATGTTCTTGGATGATGTGGTACATAAATCTTTTCACATGAAACCAGCATCAAATTTAAATGCCTTAAGCTTATCCAATAGGATTTGGTTCCTTATATGCATGAAAATGTAGGATAGATTGGGTTATAAATGCATGCCTTTAGAGATTCTTAGCCATTTGGCCATTTATTCTTCAAACATAAGACGGTTTGCATTCTTCCAAATTTATTGTATTACCGTATGTTTTATCACAAAAGAAAATTTATTGCTGTTTATCCATGTGGCCATGATGGTTAAACCAGTAGTGATGTCAACTGCCGCACTTTCATATATATATATATATATATATATATATATATATATATATATATATATATATATATATATATATATATATATATATATATATATATATATATATATATATATATATATATATACTGTAATATAGTTTTCATTTTATTGCACTGATCACACAATAATTGCACCTTCTCAATAAGCCTTTTCCTTCTCCTTTTGTTGATGATTTCCTATGGCTAGCCTAATCCTTATCTTGCAGGTTGCATAGAATACAAAATAATCTTGTGTTGCTGAATACAAGAATGGTAATGAGTTGATGATATTTGACGCCAAGCGTCGAATGGATTTTTACTTGTTGCTCTTCTTGCATTTTATCGTGAAAAAAATGCACCGTCTTTGTCACTGCTCGGTGCATTAGTTTTCTTCTATTCATAATTTAGGGAAATGTCGTTTGAAATTAACAAATTTATACGTGTGGCTATTTCTATGCAATTCCATATTTGAATATATGTCTGCCAGTTGGGGTTTCTTGGTTTTACAGGTATCACTAAAGTAGTTTTATTTTAAATTTCTCTCTAGTTTTATTTAAAAAAAAAAATTATCTCTCTCTCTCTCTCTCTCTCTCTCTCTCTCTCTCTCTCTCTCTCTCTCTCTCTCTCTCTCTCTCTCTCTCTCTCTCTCTCTCTCTCTCATGCATCTGTAGCATTTCTGCTTTGCACAGCACCGCACAAGGATTATATCCTATTTGTAAATTTTCTTTTTTATTAAAGGATGTGTTGTGGGTGTTCATTAATGCACAAGAATTTATATACTGTATATATATTATTTAAAATTTGTTTTTGCCCATTTGAGATATTTTGGGAGATATGTGCCATAAAAGGTCAACTGTTTTTAGATCCAGATTTCTTAAATGTAGTTGTAAATTATGCTTACAATAATTGATCACTATTTTGAATGATTTTGTGTGTGAGCACAGTGTGTTTGTGTGTGTGTGTGTGAAATAGTTAAGTCTACTCTGTAAGGTCATTTTCTCCTGAATCAGAATAATTCGTTTTCATATAGTCTCTGCGAAAATTAATTTTTCTAATGCATAGTACTTACTCTTTTTTTAGTTACCGGTAATTCTAAAGAGTAATTTCTCTTAGAATAACTGTAGTGTTTGATAATGTTATCATGTTAATGTATACAGTACAGTACTCAGATCTGCCTCTGGAATTTTCAAGTGCTTTGCATTGCATAGTAATAAATTAGGAATATACAGTATCACTACCTAAAAGTAAAGATGCTAAAGAGAAATTGAAAAATTCCTGATAAATGACTAGTATTATGTAGTATATTTTGGAGAGCATATACAGTATGTATCAATGGATAAATATCTAACAATTCACAACCAGCCGGATTTTGTTGCTGTGTTTTAAATTACCATTAGTTATACTGCTATTTGCATAGATATTTTACATCTGTAGTTCCCCAATTGATATAAGTTTTGATATATAAGTATAGAAAGTTTTCCTCTGTTATCTACATCAAAACTGTGTGAAAGAATGAACACATGTGACTAGTTAAATGTCTCTATGAAAGGAATTCAAGAGGGTCTATCATATACCCCTGTAATATGGAAGACATAACCAAAGTACAGATGCTACGGACACAAGGATTATCTCTTGTGCTTTTCCTCCAGATAGGTATTAATTTGTAGCACTTATTTGAGCACTTGTTCTCTGACTCCAGATAGGTATTAATTTGTAGCACTTATTTGAGCACTTGTTCTCTGACTCCAGATAGGTATTAATTTGTAGCACTTATTTGAGCACTTGTTCTCTGACTCCAGATAGGTATTAATTTGTAGCACTTATTTGAGCACTTGTTCTCTGACTCCAGATAGGTATTAATTTGTAGCACTTATTTGAGCACTTGTTCTCTGACTCCAGATAGGTATTAATTTGTAGCACTTATTTGAGCACTTGTTCTCTGACTCCAGATAGGTATTAATTTGTAGCACTTATTTGAGCACTTGTTCTCTGACTCCAGATAGGTATTAATTTGTAGCACTTATTTGAGCACTTGTTCTCTGACTCCAGATAGGTATTAATTTGTAGCACTTATTTGAGCACTTGTTCTCTGACTCCAGATAGGTATTAATTTGTAGCACTTATTTGAGCACTTGTTCTCTGACTCCAGATAGGTATTAATTTGTAGCACTTATTTGAGCACTTGTTCTCTGACTCCAGATAGGTATTAATTTGTAGCACTTATTTGAGCACTTGTTCTCTGACTCCAGATAGGTATTAATTTGTAGCACTTATTTGAGCACTTGTTCTCTGACTCCAGATAGGTATTAATTTGTAGCACTTATTTGAGCACTTGTTCTCTGACTCCAGATAGGTATTAATTTGTAGCACTTATTTGAGCACTTGTTCTCTGACTCCAGATAGGTATTAATTTGTAGCACTTATTTGAGCACTTGTTCTCTGACTCCAGATAGGTATTAATTTGTAGCACTTATTTGAGCACTTGTTCTCTGACTCCAGATAGGTATTAATTTGTAGCACTTATTTGAGCACTTGTTCTCTGACTCCAGATAGGTATTAATTTGTAGCACTTATTTGAGCACTTGTTCTCTGACTCCAGATAGGTATTAATTTGTAGCACTTATTTGAGCACTTGTTCTCTGACTCCAGATAGGTATTAATTTGTAGCACTTATTTGAGCACTTGTTCTCTGACTCCAGATAGGTATTAATTTGTAGCACTTATTTGAGCACTTGTTCTCTGACTCCAGATAGGTATTAATTTGTAGCACTTATTTGAGCACTTGTTCTCTGACTCCAGATAGGTATTAATTTGTAGCACTTATTTGAGCACTTGTTCTCTGACTCCAGATAGGTATTAATTTGTAGCACTTATTTGAGCACTTGTTCTCTGACTCCAGATAGGTATTAATTTGTAGCACTTATTTGAGCACTTGTTCTCTGACTCCAGATAGGTATTAATTTGTAGCACTTATTTGAGCACTTGTTCTCTGACTCCAGATAGGTATTAATTTGTAGCACTTATTTGAGCACTTGTTCTCTGACTCCAGATAGGTATTAATTTGTAGCACTTATTTGAGCACTTGTTCTCTGACTCCAGATAGGTATTAATTTGTAGCACTTATTTGAGCACTTGTTCTCTGACTCCAGATAGGTATTAATTTGTAGCACTTATTTGAGCACTTGTTCTCTGACTCCAGATAGGTATTAATTTGTAGCACTTATTTGAGCACTTGTTCTCTGACTCCAGATAGGTATTAATTTGTAGCACTTATTTGAGCACTTGTTCTCTGACTCCAGATAGGTATTAATTTGTAGCACTTATTTGAGCACTTGTTCTCTGACTCCAGATAGGTATTAATTTGTAGCACTTATTTGAGCACTTGTTCTCTGACTCCAGATAGGTATTAATTTGTAGCACTTATTTGAGCACTTGTTCTCTGACTCCAGATAGGTATTAATTTGTAGCACTTATTTGAGCACTTGTTCTCTGACTCCAGATAGGTATTAATTTGTAGCACTTATTTGAGCACTTGTTCTCTGACTCCAGATAGGTATTAATTTGTAGCACTTATTTGAGCACTTGTTCTCTGACTCCAGATAGGTATTAATTTGTAGCACTTATTTGAGCACTTGTTCTCTGACTCCAGATAGGTATTAATTTGTAGCACTTATTTGAGCACTTGTTCTCTGACTCCAGATAGGTATTAATTTGTAGCACTTATTTGAGCACTTGTTCTCTGACTCCAGATAGGTATTAATTTGTAGCACTTATTTGAGCACTTGTTCTCTGACTCCAGATAGGTATTAATTTGTAGCACTTATTTGAGCACTTGTTCTCTGACTCCAGATAGGTATTAATTTGTAGCACTTATTTGAGCACTTGTTCTCTGACTCCAGATAGGTATTAATTTGTAGCACTTATTTGAGCACTTGTTCTCTGACTCCAGATAGGTATTAATTTGTAGCACTTATTTGAGCACTTGTTCTCTGACTCCAGATAGGTATTAATTTGTAGCACTTATTTGAGCACTTGTTCTCTGACTCCAGATAGGTATTAATTTGTAGCACTTATTTGAGCACTTGTTCTCTGACTCCAGATAGGTATTAATTTGTAGCACTTATTTGAGCACTTGTTCTCTGACTCCAGATAGGTATTAATTTGTAGCACTTATTTGAGCACTTGTTCTCTGACTCCAGATAGGTATTAATTTGTAGCACTTATTTGAGCACTTGTTCTCTGACTCCAGATAGGTATTAATTTGTAGCACTTATTTGAGCACTTGTTCTCTGACTCCAGATAGGTATTAATTTGTAGCACTTATTTGAGCACTTGTTCTCTGACTCCAGATAGGTATTAATTTGTAGCACTTATTTGAGCACTTGTTCTCTGACTCCAGATAGGTATTAATTTGTAGCACTTATTTGAGCACTTGTTCTCTGACTCCAGATAGGTATTAATTTGTAGCACTTATTTGAGCACTTGTTCTCTGACTCCAGATAGGTATTAATTTGTAGCACTTATTTGAGCACTTGTTCTCTGACTCCAGATAGGTATTAATTTGTAGCACTTATTTGAGCACTTGTTCTCTGACTCCAGATAGGTATTAATTTGTAGCACTTATTTGAGCACTTGTTCTCTGACTCCAGATAGGTATTAATTTGTAGCACTTATTTGAGCACTTGTTCTCTGACTCCAGATAGGTATTAATTTGTAGCACTTATTTGAGCACTTGTTCTCTGACTCCAGATAGGTATTAATTTGTAGCACTTATTTGAGCACTTGTTCTCTGACTCCAGATAGGTATTAATTTGTAGCACTTATTTGAGCACTTGTTCTCTGACTCCAGATAGGTATTAATTTGTAGCACTTATTTGAGCACTTGTTCTCTGACTCCAGATAGGTATTAATTTGTAGCACTTATTTGAGCACTTGTTCTCTGACTCCAGATAGGTATTAATTTGTAGCACTTATTTGAGCACTTGTTCTCTGACTCCAGATAGGTATTAATTTGTAGCACTTATTTGAGCACTTGTTCTCTGACTCCAGATAGGTATTAATTTGTAGCACTTATTTGAGCACTTGTTCTCTGACTCCAGATAGGTATTAATTTGTAGCACTTATTTGAGCACTTGTTCTCTGACTCCAGATAGGTATTAATTTGTAGCACTTATTTGAGCACTTGTTCTCTGACTCCAGATAGGTATTAATTTGTAGCACTTATTTGAGCACTTGTTCTCTGACTCCAGATAGGTATTAATTTGTAGCACTTATTTGAGCACTTGTTCTCTGACTCCAGATAGGTATTAATTTGTAGCACTTATTTGAGCACTTGTTCTCTGACTCCAGATAGGTATTAATTTGTAGCACTTATTTGAGCACTTGTTCTCTGACTCCAGATAGGTATTAATTTGTAGCACTTATTTGAGCACTTGTTCTCTGACTCCAGATAGGTATTAATTTGTAGCACTTATTTGAGCACTTGTTCTCTGACTCCAGATAGGTATTAATTTGTAGCACTTATTTGAGCACTTGTTCTCTGACTCCAGATAGGTATTAATTTGTAGCACTTATTTGAGCACTTGTTCTCTGACTCCAGATAGGTATTAATTTGTAGCACTTATTTGAGCACTTGTTCTCTGACTCCAGATAGGTATTAATTTGTAGCACTTATTTGAGCACTTGTTCTCTGACTCCAGATAGGTATTAATTTGTAGCACTTATTTGAGCACTTGTTCTCTGACTCCAGATAGGTATTAATTTGTAGCACTTATTTGAGCACTTGTTCTCTGACTCCAGATAGGTATTAATTTGTAGCACTTATTTGAGCACTTGTTCTCTGACTCCAGATAGGTATTAATTTGTAGCACTTATTTGAGCACTTGTTCTCTGACTCCAGATAGGTATTAATTTGTAGCACTTATTTGAGCACTTGTTCTCTGACTCCAGATAGGTATTAATTTGTAGCACTTATTTGAGCACTTGTTCTCTGACTCCAGATAGGTATTAATTTGTAGCACTTATTTGAGCACTTGTTCTCTGACTCCAGATAGGTATTAATTTGTAGCACTTATTTGAGCACTTGTTCTCTGACTCCAGATAGGTATTAATTTGTAGCACTTATTTGAGCACTTGTTCTCTGACTCCAGATAGGTATTAATTTGTAGCACTTATTTGAGCACTTGTTCTCTGACTCCAGATAGGTATTAATTTGTAGCACTTATTTGAGCACTTGTTCTCTGACTCCAGATAGGTATTAATTTGTAGCACTTATTTGAGCACTTGTTCTCTGACTCCAGATAGGTATTAATTTGTAGCACTTATTTGAGCACTTGTTCTCTGACTCCAGATAGGTATTAATTTGTAGCACTTATTTGAGCACTTGTTCTCTGACTCCAGATAGGTATTAATTTGTAGCACTTATTTGAGCACTTGTTCTCTGACTCCAGATAGGTATTAATTTGTAGCACTTATTTGAGCACTTGTTCTCTGACTCCAGATAGGTATTAATTTGTAGCACTTATTTGAGCACTTGTTCTCTGACTCCAGATAGGTATTAATTTGTAGCACTTATTTGAGCACTTGTTCTCTGACTCCAGATAGGTATTAATTTGTAGCACTTATTTGAGCACTTGTTCTCTGACTCCAGATAGGTATTAATTTGTAGCACTTATTTGAGCACTTGTTCTCTGACTCCAGATAGGTATTAATTTGTAGCACTTATTTGAGCACTTGTTCTCTGACTCCAGATAGGTATTAATTTGTAGCACTTATTTGAGCACTTGTTCTCTGACTCCAGATAGGTATTAATTTGTAGCACTTATTTGAGCACTTGTTCTCTGACTCCAGATAGGTATTAATTTGTAGCACTTATTTGAGCACTTGTTCTCTGACTCCAGATAGGTATTAATTTGTAGCACTTATTTGAGCACTTGTTCTCTGACTCCAGATAGGTATTAATTTGTAGCACTTATTTGAGCACTTGTTCTCTGACTCCAGATAGGTATTAATTTGTAGCACTTATTTGAGCACTTGTTCTCTGACTCCAGATAGGTATTAATTTGTAGCACTTATTTGAGCACTTGTTCTCTGACTCCAGATAGGTATTAATTTGTAGCACTTATTTGAGCACTTGTTCTCTGACTCCAGATAGGTATTAATTTGTAGCACTTATTTGAGCACTTGTTCTCTGACTCCAGATAGGTATTAATTTGTAGCACTTATTTGAGCACTTGTTCTCTGACTCCAGATAGGTATTAATTTGTAGCACTTATTTGAGCACTTGTTCTCTGACTCCAGATAGGTATTAATTTGTAGCACTTATTTGAGCACTTGTTCTCTGACTCCAGATAGGTATTAATTTGTAGCACTTATTTGAGCACTTGTTCTCTGACTCCAGATAGGTATTAATTTGTAGCACTTATTTGAGCACTTGTTCTCTGACTCCAGATAGGTATTAATTTGTAGCACTTATTTGAGCACTTGTTCTCTGACTCCAGATAGGTATTAATTTGTAGCACTTATTTGAGCACTTGTTCTCTGACTCCAGATAGGTATTAATTTGTAGCACTTATTTGAGCACTTGTTCTCTGACTCCAGATAGGTATTAATTTGTAGCACTTATTTGAGCACTTGTTCTCTGACTCCAGATAGGTATTAATTTGTAGCACTTATTTGAGCACTTGTTCTCTGACTCCAGATAGGTATTAATTTGTAGCACTTATTTGAGCACTTGTTCTCTGACTCCAGATAGGTATTAATTTGTAGCACTTATTTGAGCACTTGTTCTCTGACTCCAGATAGGTATTAATTTGTAGCACTTATTTGAGCACTTGTTCTCTGACTCCAGATAGGTATTAATTTGTAGCACTTATTTGAGCACTTGTTCTCTGACTCCAGATAGGTATTAATTTGTAGCACTTATTTGAGCACTTGTTCTCTGACTCCAGATAGGTATTAATTTGTAGCACTTATTTGAGCACTTGTTCTCTGACTCCAGATAGGTATTAATTTGTAGCACTTATTTGAGCACTTGTTCTCTGACTCCAGATAGGTATTAATTTGTAGCACTTATTTGAGCACTTGTTCTCTGACTCCAGATAGGTATTAATTTGTAGCACTTATTTGAGCACTTGTTCTCTGACTCCAGATAGGTATTAATTTGTAGCACTTATTTGAGCACTTGTTCTCTGACTCCAGATAGGTATTAATTTGTAGCACTTATTTGAGCACTTGTTCTCTGACTCCAGATAGGTATTAATTTGTAGCACTTATTTGAGCACTTGTTCTCTGACTCCAGATAGGTATTAATTTGTAGCACTTATTTGAGCACTTGTTCTCTGACTCCAGATAGGTATTAATTTGTAGCACTTATTTGAGCACTTGTTCTCTGACTCCAGATAGGTATTAATTTGTAGCACTTATTTGAGCACTTGTTCTCTGACTCCAGATAGGTATTAATTTGTAGCACTTATTTGAGCACTTGTTCTCTGACTCCAGATAGGTATTAATTTGTAGCACTTATTTGAGCACTTGTTCTCTGACTCCAGATAGGTATTAATTTGTAGCACTTATTTGAGCACTTGTTCTCTGACTCCAGATAGGTATTAATTTGTAGCACTTATTTGAGCACTTGTTCTCTGACTCCAGATAGGTATTAATTTGTAGCACTTATTTGAGCACTTGTTCTCTGACTCCAGATAGGTATTAATTTGTAGCACTTATTTGAGCACTTGTTCTCTGACTCCAGATAGGTATTAATTTGTAGCACTTATTTGAGCACTTGTTCTCTGACTCCAGATAGGTATTAATTTGTAGCACTTATTTGAGCACTTGTTCTCTGACTCCAGATAGGTATTAATTTGTAGCACTTATTTGAGCACTTGTTCTCTGACTCCAGATAGGTATTAATTTGTAGCACTTATTTGAGCACTTGTTCTCTGAATTAGATATTATCGGACTCTAAGATATTTGGCCCTAGGTAAAGAACCTATTGGATGTAATATTGAGCCAGCACTATCAAAATGAACCATCATTATTATAGAAAGTTACTTGAAATAACCTTGTGCCTGCAGTATGTCAGACTGAAGTAAGTGACAAGTTATCTAGATAGTGTTATAAAAAATATTTCACTAATGTAACTACGGGAGGCTGCACCTGTCTTGTGGAGAAAATAATGAACTGTGGAGAGAACAGCAGATTCAAATGCGTTAATGAAATCACCAAATTAGGTTGGTTAATAGCCATTCAGTTGGTGCAAAGTGAAGTGGCAAATTGCATAACAGCCACCTGAGAATAACAAAATTCCAAATTTATAAGAATCTGTTGAATAAAATTGCAGAGGGAATGAGGCGCAGATTCTCAAGGGATGGCTAGAAGAAAGTTGATTTAAGAAGCCACTGCTGATTACCTCATTAGCTATGTAAAAGGCATCTAAACTTCATCAGAGATATGAACAATCCCTTCAGATCCGACTGACATATTGCTTTCATTGGGATTATATTTTTTTCTGAATTGGAATTGATTTTCGCATATGTAGTAACCTTATTTGCCCCTAATATATATAGGATGAGTTATTTGTGAAGAGGAAGGAATTATAATTGTAAATTAAATCTCTGTATATTTCTGAAGCTAGTTAAAAGCTGTTTAGCTTACCTATAAAGTATCTCTGTTTTGGTACTGACATAGGAAAAAATATTTTTGTACGAAATGACTGCAAATATATTGTATGAGAAAATTAGTTAAAGTTACAGTTAAGATTTGCTGTTTTAGCCCTTCTATCAGAGGCATCACCCCTGCTCTGGCGGGCATCAGCCGGTGCAAGCCCCACTCTCCCATTGTGGTGTCCTGCCACTGCAGTAACCTTCCCAGTAAACTGCTTAAACTTTCGGTCCTGAACGGGAACCGGTCTGTCGACCTTGCGAATGCGAGGCCAGCGCGTTACCACTGTACTAGCCAGAAGGTAGCGCATGAATAAGCAGATTGTACACAGAGAGGATTTTACTGCCATGAATTCAGTATTAATACATACTGTAATACAGTGTAGAGTAAATATACCGGTAAAACTACACTACTTCTAAAGAAAAATGTTAAGCATTAAGATTAATTTTGAATATGACATTCACTGTTACAATATATAAGGATGTCCTAAATGAAGGTTAAAACATTTGTATTTTTATATAAGGGCTCTCATTTAGTGGCAGACGTTTGTATTTTTATGTAGGGCTCTCAGTAAATTTTACTATGTAAGATAATCTAATCCTGGTATATTAGTCTGTGGTATATGTTTTTTTTTTTCATTATATTCATGTCTTCCTTTTCATTTCTAATTGCACGGTGCCTTTTTATCAACACGTGTTTATCTTTGAATATGAAAGCATCATGAATGATCAAAGCACATTTTATGATATTTGCACAGTGTACATTGCACAAATATGGTTTCTAGCACTTTATGCACATGTTTATATTGTTAGGTGTTTTCATTGTGTACATTTTGTGAATTGTTCCATGACTCATGTCTCATATAATGCTTCTTGGATTATATATCATTGAAAAAAAATCCTTTTCTCTATTTCTTTTTTCACGCATCATGGAACAAATTATGATTAATCATCTGTGAATTACGTTGGTAAGCATTTTCCAGTATTTGACACTATTACTAATATGTTTGTCTCCTCTTAAAATACTCATATATCCTAGGGCTTTAAAACCCATATTTTGGGTAAATGGAGTTTGTTTGTTTTTTAGGCAGCCATTACATTGTCGTCAAATAAGAAGTGTATCTCTTATTTTAGCACGTTATAGATCAGTACAGTTCATGGTGTGTCCGGTTCAAATATTGTGTATCCATGCCAAGTAATTTCCTAATACACAATTTCCCTCACTTGCTTCATTTTCAAGTTTTTATCTTATTGAAGTTTCGTCAGTGTTCATATTGCTATAAAAAATTATATTATAGAGTAAATATGAATCTGTTATTAAATTTTGCTGTTTTTTTCTAGAGAACTGAACAGTATAACAAGACTGGCCAGGGATCCCAGTGCAATCAAGCTATTATGTTGGTGACAGATGGAGCACCTCACAATTTTGAAGATATCTTCGCCAAGTACAACTGGCCTGCCCTTCAGGTCCGTGTTTTCACTTACCTCATTGGGCGTCAGGAAGCCAGTGTCCGGGATTTGAAATGGATGGCTTGTGCAAATAAAGGTAAGTCTGCACAGTCTGACATGATGAAAAAAGGCTCAAACAAAAAACAAAGGGAAAATATATGAAATACATTTTTAATTTTGTGACTTCAACTGGTGACATTCTAATCGCACAATACAAGAATGACGTTAAAATATCCATGTACTGTGTGTATATCTTAAGAAAGATCGTTTTATGCATGTTTTTAGAAATAATAG
>JAXCGZ010014014.1:0-40170 GCA_037179515.1 Halocaridina rubra | reverse complement strand
TTGATAAAAAATAGTATTTATTAGCCTAAGAATAATAAAACAGTAAAAAATAGTAAAAAACATAAATACTAACAGTATTGCAACATGTAAAATACGATACCGCTATCAGCGTTTTGGACAAAGACTCGCTCAGTCTAACTCACGTTTTGCTTGTGTTCGATAGCGTACAATGTATTGGGGTCAAAGCTACGTGAGCTAGCATATATATTTATATTTCCAGCAGTTTCATGATTTTATTGATAAAAAAAATGCATTTCTTAGCCTAAGAGTGATATAACAGTAAAAAATAGTAAAAAGCATAAATACTAACAGTATTGCAACATGTAAAATACGATACCGCTATCAGCGTTTCGGACAAAGGCTTCCACCATCTTCAATTGTCTCGTCTCACTCGTGTGCGCCATTCATGTTGTGCTTATTATTATTAATATGTTTTGCTTGTGATTTTTTTACTCGCATATTTTAACCTTTGCAATGCCTCCCAAGCATCCTTCATCTTCTAAGGCTTCTTGTAGTGATCCTAAGCGGCAAAGGAAAATGTTAACCATTGTAGATAAAGTGAAACTCTTAGATATGTTGAAAGAAGGAAAAAACTTTGTGGATGTCGGCCGCTATTTTACGTAAACGTAAAAATTATTGTAAAATATGGAACCTATGTATGTCAAGTCATCACCTCATTCATGGTAAGTTTTCCTATCACTTTCATAAAAAAATTACGTTGCTTGCTGTTATTTATAATGTAAAGGGTGTTTTTTTAACAGTACAGGGAGGGTTTATACAGTGTAAACGTAAAAATACATTAAAATATCTATATACATATAGGCTGATCTCTACACCACGGATTCCCAGGTTCGCGCCGGGTCCCGGAACCGAACTACCGCGATAAGTGATGCAACACTGTATATATATATATATATATATATATATATATATATATATATATATATATATATATATATATATATATATATATATATATATATATATATATATATATATATATATATACAGTGTTACCTCCCTTATTGCGGTAGTTCGGTTCCAGGACCCGACGCGAACCAGGAAATCCGCGGAGGACGATCAGTCTATATGTACATAGATATTTCAATGTATTTTTACATTTACACTGTATAAACCCTCCATGTACTATTAAAAAAACACCCTTTACATTATAAATAACAGCAAGCAACGTAATTTTTTATGAAAATGATAGGAAAACTTACCGTGAATGAGGTGATGATGACTCGACATACATAGGTGAAGTATTTTACAATAAATTTACCTTTACGTAAAATAGCGGCCGACATCCACAAACTTTTTTCCTTTTTTCAACATATCGAAGAGTTTCACTTTATCTACAATGGTTAACATTTTTCTTTGCCGCTTAGGCTCACTACAAGAAGCCTTAGAAGATGAAGGATGCTTGGGAGGCATTGCAAAGGTTAAAATATAAGAGTAAAAAAATCACAAGCAAAACATATTAATAATAATAAGCACAACGTGAATGGCGCACACGAGTGAGGCGAGACAATGGAAGATGGTGGAAGCCTTTGTCCGAAACGCTGATAGCGGTATCGTATTTTACATGTTGCAATACTGTTAGTATTTATGCTTTTTACTATTTTTTACTGTTTTATTATTCTTAGGCTAAGAAATACGTTTTTTTTATCAATAAAATCATGAAACTACTGGAAATATAAATATATATGCTAGCTTACGTAGCTGCGACACCAATACATTGTACGCTATCGAACACAAGCAAAACAATTAATAAGCACAACGTGAACGGCGCACACGTGAGTTAGACTGAACGAGTCTTTGTCCAAAACGCTGATAGCGGTATCGTATTTTACATGTTGCAATACTGTTAGTATTTATGTTTTTTCTATTTTTTACTGTTTTATTATTCTTAGGCTAATAAATACGTTTTTTTTATCAATAAAATCATGAAACTACGGGAAATATAAATATATATGCTAGCTCACATAGCTGAGTCCCCAATACATTGTACGCTATCGAACACTATTTCGCATGATGCAATACTGTGAGTTATACTGTACGTACATATATCATTCAGTTATTAGTACAATGTATATTAATTTAAAATTCATTTACTTATTTGATGATTGTACAAAATCTATTGTATTTATTCATTGTAATTTGGATCAAATATTACTTTGTAAAGATTATACTGTACTTTTCAAAAGAGGTGGTCAATAAACGTATCTATCTATCTATGTATCTATATCTATCTACCTAAATTTATGTTTTTTACTATTTTTTACTGTTTTATTATTCGTAGGCTGGGAAATAACTTTTTTTTATCAATTAGATAATGAAATATGCTTTTTTCAATTAAAAATAATTAAAATACTGAGAATTTTTTAATTTTTAAGATTTTAATATTTTTGCATATACCCATGAAATAAAATAATAATTTATCCAAAAGAAAAACCGCGATACAGTGAGAACGTGAACCAAGAAACGCGAATAACCGGGGGAACATTGTGTGTATATATATATATATATATATATATATATATTATATATATATATATATATATATATATATATATATATATATATAAACAGTGATCCTTCGCTCTATCGCGTTTCTTGCCTCACGAATTCACTGTACCGCGATTCTTTTGGGCAATTTTATTTTGGGGGGGTACACTGTATATGCAAAAATATTAAAATATTAAAAAAATATAAATCTCAGTATTTTCAATTTTATTGAAAAAAAAAATTCATTATTTAATTGATAAAAAAAATTTATTTCCCAGCCTACAAATAATAAAACAGCAAAAAATAGTAAAAAACATAAATTTAGATATATAACTCACAGTATTGAATCATGTGAAATACTGTCCGATAGTGTACTATGTATTGGGGTCGCACCTACGTGAGTTAGCATATATATTAATATTTCCAGTAGTTTCATGATTTTATTGATAAAAAAATGTATTTCTTAGCCTAAGAATAATAAAACAGTAAAATATAGTAAAAAACATAAATACTAACAGTATTGCACCATGTAAAATACGATACCGGTATCAGCATTTCGGAAAACGAAAAGGGTCGAACCTACGTGAGATAGTACATATTGAAATTTTTATTATTTTATTGATAAAACAAGTATTTCCTAGCCTAAGAGTAATAGAACAGTAAAAAATAGTAAAAAACATAAATTTAGATATATAACTCACAGTATTGCATCATGTGCAATACTGTTCAATAGCGTACAATGTATTGGGGTCACACCAACGTGAGCTAGCATATATATTAAAACTTCCAGTAGTTTCATGATTTTATTGATAAAAAAAGTATTTCTTAGCCTAAGAATAATAAAACAGTAAAAAATAGTAAAAAACATAAATACTAACAGTATTGCACCATGTAAAATATGATACCGGTATCAGCGTTTTGGACAAAAGCTTGCACCTACGTGAGATAGTTCATGGAATGCTATTGGCTGAAAGAGTGAGAGATCTGTATCATGGGGTCTGATTGGCTTTTTCATTGAAGTTTGGTTCTCCCACCATCTTCCATTGTCTCGCCTCACTCGTTCAGTCTAACTCACGTGTGTGCCGTTCACGTTGTGCTTATTAATACGTTGTGCTTGTGATTTATTTTCTTCACTTTTTCAACCTCTGCAATGCCTCCCAAGCATCCTTCATCTTCTAAGGCTTCTGGTAGTGAGCCTAAGCGGCAAAGGAAGATGCTAACCATAACAGATAAGGTGAAACTCTTAGATATGTTGAAAGAAGGAAAAAGGTTTACAGATGTCGGCCGCTATTTTGGCCTCAATGAATAACAGCCGTAAAGCTGTTATTGGCTGCGGAATAATTTACTCTGGCGTCTACAAACTCAATACCACCTCATTCACGGTAAGTTTACCTATCACGTACATATAAATTTACTTTGCATGCTGTTATTTATAAAGAAAAGGGTGGTTTTTTAACAGTGCAGGGAGGGTTTATACAGTAAACGCAAAAATAATTGTAAAATACCTATGTACATGAGTATGTTATATAAATCTATGCCTGCATGCTGTTATTTATGAAGTAAAGGGTAGTTTGTTAACAGTACAGGGAGGGTTTATACAGTTTAAACAGTGTAAACGTAAAAATAAATTAAAATATCAATGTACATATAGGCTGATACTACTCCGCGAAATTCCTGTCTCGCACCGGGTCCCGGAACCGAACCTTCGCGATTATCAAAGGAACACTTTATACACACCTAGTTTGCTTTTTACGCATGTTTATAATCCACGAAATTGGAATAACGCACCTAAAATATAAGGTAAAAAAATAAGAAATTTGTGAATAACACCCATACAAAAAAATAAGGAAAAAACTTTAGCATTTTAGTAAATAATCGACCACCTCGGAGGCACTTTTCCGTCATGCTCCTCCTCTTCTACCGCTTAATGCGATCGGATATTACGAAGAGAAATGAAAAAAAGCATTAAGAACAAACAGCAAACAAACTTGCGATATAATATCGTCACGGAAATAGCCCGCGAGAGTGCATCAACTGACATGGAGGCAGCAAAATGTTTGCAGATAGAGGTTTGTTCTCCCGCATCCTCCTAATCTTCTACCGCTTAATGCGATCGGATATTATGAAGAGATGGAAAAAACCAATTAAGAACAAACAGCAAACAAACCGCCACCATGCACGTCCCAATGTATGCCTGTTGCCCACCGCATCATAGAGTGCATTAATTTGTGTACTGTACAGTAAATCTGTATATCTTTAATACTGTACACTATCTGAATGTTAATATAAATAACTACAGGTCTTTCTGCTTTGCTGTGTACTTATAAAATATGTTTTACTTATATTCTATCTTTGGTATAGCGTGTATATGTACAGTTGTGAAACGTATCTATGCTCATTATCATTGTTTCTTATGAAAAATTACTATTTACATTATGCGAAAATTACAATACGCAGCACTTCTGAGAACCTATCTTCGCGTTATTATAGAACTAGGTGCATATATATATATATATATATATATATATATATATATATATATATATATATATATATATATATATATATATATATATATATATATATATATATATATATGGACAGAGAAATAAAAAGCAAAATTTGCATTACAAATTTGCATTATTTCAAATTACATATAAACTGTATAAAATAAAAATAAATTATCCCAAGTAAACATCATTAAACTACAAGAAAATATGAATATTTATATAATAATATAATAAAAATAGATCTATATTAAACTTACCCAAGAGCTGAAAGTACCAAAGCAAATGCTTCTCGGTTGCACATATGATCTTGGGGGATCCCCCATCATGCAAGCTTCCTTTAAGAGTTTTACTAGATCTCCAATGAGGGAGCTGCGAGGGTAAGCTGAAAATGTTTGTCTTTTTACATCCTGAAGCACTCCTTAGTCTTTTGTTGCAGTTTGTATATGCAGGTTTTTCTTTAATTTCCTGTAATAAATTAAATTCAGCACAGAAAACATATATTGAAACAATTGTTTGTACATTAATATACCTTCTACAAAAATTGGCAATCACAAGTAGAAGAATAAGACTACATTAACTAAATTAGGAACAAATCCAACTTTGCATACAATCACAATCACACATTAACAGGTGAACAAATGCATGTCATAAAGCAAATACTGTATATATAATCAAGAGCATCCAAAGGTATAGCATTAAGTCTATAGCAGTTAATTACATCCAATCTGGTATGCAAATACTGTACAATATTATTAAGAAATTAAATGAAGCCAAAAGGCATGTAATTTTAATATATGAGATGTACCACTGCTATGGTATATATAGTGGTAATACAAACAGATAATCAACAGGAACATATCACTGGAACTGTTAGCTGCATCTGTTTTAAAAAAGCGACTTGATTCTGGATTGGATACACTTCCACCAATGAAGCTTTCGATGGGCTGCAAGGAAACTAAAAAATTACCTTTACCTTTCTCCATATACCATTTTCTACAAATAAAAATATGAACTCAAATTGTAAAAATTCACACTTACAGTGTTAGAAGAACATTGGTGTTTGAGTTGTATGGCCTGATTATGAACAATTAATTGTCTCTTCTCACCAAACATTTTTGATATGGACATTTTACCGTTAATGTCAATAGATGAAATATTTTCTTTATTACCTATGTCTTCTCTGCTGTTTCTCAAAGACCGTGTCTCTTTCTTGTCCCTCTTATTGTAAGCATTCATAGCCATTACTTTAATAGTCGGCACTGAAGAGACAGTACTTTTTAGCATACCATTAACTACAGAATAGGCAGAAGAAAGACAAGGGAGGATATTTTCATCTACTTTACCCTCATTGCAATTTCCTTTGTCCTTTTTTAGTTTAGGATTATCAGAGGTAGATACATGTGCAAAAGCTTCAAGACTTTTCACATCACTTTTGGCCAGAATTTCTTCAACATTGTGATCTGTGCATTTTACAACAACATTCATATGATCTGTACTGGCAGCATCTAATTTTGATTGACGCTTCAAATAATATACATTGGACCTCATGATAATTACCAGGGCACAATCTGCAAAATAAAAAAAAATATATACAGTACTTAAGATATCAGTAGCTTCAATGGTGTAACCCATAGCCTATATACATTAGTGTAATTCTTTGAAACAGAAGAGAAAAAATACTAAAGTATTTATAACCAAGCATGGTCAGCGCCTACAGCTTCTCTCATTCGAATTTCAAGTTTAATATAAACATCTACAACAAAACACGAAATGAAAGCAATCATGAATACGAGATGTGATCGGTTTTACGTCACAGACTCCCTTCTCTACTTGGGGCTAGGATGGCACCTTTTTGCGAAGGACTTTGGTTTTGTCAAGTGTGATTGTTACCCTAAGTACTTGCCCTAGCTAACCTCAGACTGTGGCATGCTTCAACACATTTGACTTTTTTTTTTTAATTCCATTTCTGCTAGTAATTTTATCACAGGAATAACACAGTCCACATTTTCCAAGGATGTCAATAGTCAGTGTGTGCTTGTTTCCACTCCCAGGTAGGCTTTTCAGCCTGTCAGTGGGATCAATCCAACAATCGATCCTTGTGAAAGTGTAGCTGAGAAATTAAGACTGGATGCCATTCCTATTGTCTCGTGGTAGTCTTGATCGCGGGTCTTATCATCTCCATAGTAAAGCATGCTGAGCAGTATGCCAGTCAGTGTATGATAAGATTCTAAAGACTGGGAAGATGGAGAGCAGTCAGAACATGATTAACCCAAATATATCATCAATATTCAAGTTCCACTTCAATTAAGAATTGGATTAGGTTCCAAAGTGGTCGTAAGTTGATCTGGTAAAAACTTCTTATGTGCTAAGAGTAAAATAATGCATCATATAAGACAACACTGTAGCTATATCTCATTCAAAATCTTTTTCTTAGATATTAAATAGTGATCTTGGGGCAAAGCCCCTCAGTTCTGAATTATAGCTTTATGGATGAATGCTTAATATTGTCATGTCTCTCAAACCTTGCTAGTTTTCTGTGAATTTTCAAAACAAAACCTCATATGTTCTAACGCTTTCTCCCATAACTGATAAGGTAAGGGGGTGAGGATATCAAACATTTTTGACGTCAAAAATTTATATATTTTCACAACTGTAGAAGTCTCAATTTGGAAGTAAAAATTGAATTTTTCCTAGTTTCTGATGAGTTTTGAACATGACCTTGAAAATTGTTGGAAAATATATGCTAAGCTAATCAAACCTAACCTCATCTAACAAAAAATTGTAAGCTACTACATTATCCTTAATTTTTTTTATATATATATATTTTGAATGAATGTGACATTGAAAACTTTTTTTTTTTTTTTATGATTGTGACACGAGGACAGGCCAAAAATTAAAATAAAATAAAACAGCCCCCACCGCGCCTGGGCACGAAGAATACATTAAGTAAAAAGTAACAGAGATGGAGAGTGTAATGACTTGTCAGATGTGAAGGGATAATAAGAGGTGTGTAATGAATATCCAAGAATATTCAGTGTTGATGTAGGCATAACAAATAACCGTAACTGATGGAAGACTTAACATCGAACTGTCTTGAACAGTCCTATTCAAGTTTAAAAATCCTTCAGTCGTGAATTACTATTTTCTAGGTCTGATTAGGTTAGCTTAGGTCTGTATATATTTTCTAATGTTTTTTTTTGGCCATATTCATTCTAAACACATACAAAAACCACAAACAATTATATATATAATTTTCACCTCTAAACTGAGCAAACACTGACAAAAATATTAGGCCAAACTTCCAAAATAATCAAAATTTTTTAACATACCAAAGATTTTGAATAAGGAGGACTCTTTTTCAATTACAGCCTTCAGCATTAGATCATGGAGCACAGTACAGAATTATACAACTACACCCTACCAGAATTATTACCTACAGTAGTCATGCACAATATTAAATATAGCGAGATGGCCAATTTAGCCTTTTGAGAGAAAAAAAATTTATTCTCTTCAGAAAACTTCTTGAATACCCATTAGCTTAACAGGAAATTCAAGGTAATAATTACATAAATAAAAAAAGTAAATACAAATGCTACTGAAACTGGTAACTTTTTAGAAGAAGGGATTATTCTCTTTGACCAAAAATAAAAACTATTTTTCCGACAGTCTTCATTGTGAAACAAACGATTCTAAACTCCATTTCTGGTACAAAGCACTCGATGTAGACTTTCCATCCCCCCCCCCTTATCCCTAACAATCATATGGGAAAGTGTTGGGAATAGGGGTTTTGGGTGGGGGGGAAAGCAGAAACGAGTGATATCCAGCAGAAATGAAGCACAAAACCCTTTATTTCCCACAAAGAAAAGTGTTAAAAAAACACTTCGTTATTATTGTCTTCGTAAGAACTATTATTATAAGTACATAAAAAGACCATATTTCATTAATCCCCATAACTAAAACAATACCATAAAACCCACTAAAGAAAAGGCTATGCCACTTCATACACTGGAAAATTATCTACGAAGTCGTACTTGTCAGTTCATCATCCGTACTAAAATAAAATATATCAAATAGCCTAAACTACGACTTTCACGACGACCTCACCTCATACGACGTGATTCAAGGGAATCAAAATTATCTGATATGGCCTTGTAAATCATGATAAATATATCAATTCGGTAAAGGTCCACTACAACTTCGGTACCTTAATTTTGGTCTATTTTCTTCCAAACCTTAACAAAACTTATTTGTATACATATAATACATAAGTAAAAAGTGGCGGACTTAGGTTAGGTTAGGCAAAGCACGGGCTTAGGTGGTCAGCATAGATTTTGTTAAATGCCTCAATTCTGGCTCATGAAGGCCGTGTAAAGCATGGGCTTAGTGGGGGGTTCAGTACAGATTTCGTTAAAGGCCTCACAGTGTCACGTGAATAAGAGATTTTTCCAGGTTTGACTAGGGATTTTGTTCCGACATAGCGTAAATTTTTCCCTAAATTGCTGGTATTATTATGCTATACCTAACCTAACCAAACCTAAGTCGGTAACTTTATAATAATTTATTATATGTATGCAAAGGGTTTTGTGAAGGTTTGGAAGAAAAAAGACCAACACTAAGGTGCCGGAGTAATACTGGACCTTTACCATCAATTCAAAATATCTTACAATCTACAACAACACAATAACCTCCGGAGCTGCCACCCTAACCACTCTCTCTCTCTCTCTCTCTCTCTCTCACTAAATTAAAAAAAAAAAACTCGAGCAACGAAGACGAAGTCAACCAGTGTTACCAAGTACACCGGTCTAAATTTCCTCCAAGTATCACCAAACCTTCAAAAATTCCTCGAGTAATTATATATATATATATATATATATATATATATATATATATATATATATATATATATATATATATATATATATATATATATATATATATATATATATATATATATATATATATATATATATATATATATATATATATATATATATACTTTTCATTATTCTTTTTTGTAAACTATATTTAGTAATAATTTGACGTAAGTAGTCGGGGTGGCGGAGTCATTATTTGTTTCAAGATCTAATCCTGGGTTGAGCAAAGATGGCTCATGTTGCCCTCTCAGAGTTTTGTGGGGCAGATTTTATTAGTGTGAAGGTGTTTCGTTTTAATTCTGCATATATTTACATATGTGTGAATTTCGTTGGTTTGTGTGAGTGTCCTGTATGTATGTGTATATATATGTGATTACCTATTTGTGTTTATGGGAAAGAGCCCAAATCTCGTATATTCCCGTCTCCTGTTCGGTTCCATTTTAGACTTAGTGATACTTATCATACCTGTCCTTAAAACTATGGATTGAGATAGCATTAACTACCTCCTCACTTAGCGAATTCCAATTATCAACTACTCTTACACTGAAAAAGTATTTCCTTATATCCTGCAAAGAAGTTTTCTTACGAAGCTTCAAACTATGACCTCCAGTTCTAGAGCCAGCCATATCAAAATATCGATCCCTATCCACTCTATCATAACCATGAAGGAATTTAAAGACTGTCACCATATCCCCCCTCACTCTTCTAGCTTCGAGTGATGGTAAGTCTAATTCCCTCAGCCTCTCATCATAACTGAGATTGCGTATTTCTGGCACCAGTTTCGTGGCATGTCTTTGAACTTTTTCAAGCTTTGCTATGTGCTTTTTCAAGTGCGGATTCCAAAAGGTGGCTGCATATTCGAGTTTTGGCCTCACATAGGTTACATAAATATTTCTGAACATTTCCTTGTCCATGTGCCTGAAGGCTACCCTTACATTTGATAAGAATGCATATGCTGCCCTTACTATGCCATTTATATGTATTTCTGGAGACAAATCTGCCAGTATGTTTACTCCTAGATCTCTCTCATTTTCTGTCTCTTGAAGTTGTACTCCAGCCACCGAGTAGTCAAGCTTGGGCCTTCTTGCACTTGTACCCATTCTCATTACCTTACATTTTGAAGTATTGAATTTCATTAGCCACTTTTCTGACCACTCATGCAGATTATTTAGATCCTCCTGAAGTTCTCTACCACTGTTCTCGGTTTTTACTTTCTTCACAATCTTTGCATCATCTGCAAACAAATTCATGAATGAATTTACAGACTCTGGTAGGTCATTTACATATACAAGGAACAAAAGTGGCCCTAAAACTGAACCCTGTGGAACTCCACTACTAACTCTTCTCCATTTAGACACTGAGTGTCTTACTCTAACCCTCTGTTCCCTTCCTTCTAAGTAAGTTTTTATCCATTCTAAAACATTTCCACCTATTCTAGCCATTGATTGCACCTTCCTAATAAGTCTCCCATGTGGAACAGTGTCAAACACTTTCTGGAAGTCTAGGAATATGCAATCTGCCCAGCCCTCTCTTTCCTGTAAGATTTGGCTTACCTCATCATAAAATTCTAATAAGTTTGTTACTGTTGATCTACCTTCTCTGAAGCCATGTTGCCTCACTGACAAAAAGTTGAAGGATTCCAAGTGAAGAGAGATATGTTTCCTTAGTAGTTTCTCCATAACTTTGCAAACTATGCTGGTCAAGGAAACTGGTCTATAGTTCAGAGCCGTATCCCTCCTTCCCTTTTTGAAGATAGGTATCACATTTGCTTGTTTCCAGCATCTTGGAATCTCCCCCGACTCCAGTGACTCCTTAAATATGATACTTAGTGCCACTGATATTGTGTTTGCGCATTTTTTAAGCACATGAGGGGATATGTCATCAGGACCTGTAGCTTTATGAACATCTAAATCCATCAGCGCTTTGCATACCTCTGTGGCTGTAAGGTTGATGTTCTCTAATACCGGCCCTTGAGCTTCTATCACTGCAATCTGAGGGGGTGGGGTATTTTCTACTGTAAATACTGACTGAAACTCCTTGTTCAATTCTTTGCAGATCTCTTCATCCGTCTCAGTGATGCTTCCATCCGCTCTCTTTAGCCTTAAAACCTGTTCTTTTACCTTCAGTTTTCCTCTGATAAAGCTGTGGAAAAGCTTGGGATTTTCTTTAGCCTTCCTGGTGATGTCCCTCTCATAGTCTCTCTCTGCCTCTCTCCTTTTACTTAGGTAGTCATTTCTTGCTCTTTTGTAGGTTTGCCAGGCATTTATGTTTTTTCTCCTCCTATACCTTTTCCAGCATTTGTCTCTCCACTCCTTAGCTCTTTTACACCCATTATCGAACCATTTCTCTCTGGCATGAATTACACCTACTTTGGTGACAGGTATGCAGCAATCTACTATCTTCCATATTTCTCTCAAAAGATGTCATACATTTCTTGTACAGATTTGTTGTAAAATAAGGTTCTCCAGTCAATAACTGCAAAAAGCTCATTTATTTTGATGTAATCTCCTTTCGGATAGTTCCTCCTCATGTCCTCAGTGCCTCTACTCTCAGGAAGAATATCTTAAATGATATACTCCATCAACAACACACAGTAGTCACTCTTTCCAATTGGTGGTTCATACTCAATTTTTTCAATATCCAACACATTATCTGTGAACACTAGATCAAGTAGTGATGGCTCATCCCCACCCCTGGCCCTTGTTGGTTCCATTACATGTTGGTGTAGGAAATTCCCTTGTACGCAATCTAGGAATCTTGCCCCGAATGAGTCCTCACCACTGTGTGGGTCAAGATTTATCCAATCTATCTCTCTATGATTAAAGTCTCCCATAATCAAAATCCTACATTTTTTTTCCCGTGCCATATTAACAACTGAGTTTATGACTTCAATAGTACCTATATGACTTTCCTCATAAACTTCAAGCCTATTTTGGTTCCTTGGTGGGTTGTATGCAACAGTTATTATAATGCTCTCTGACCCAGTATTTATGCGAGCAACAAGAAATTCCTTGAACTCACTTTCTATAGCCAAGTTTATTTCTTCAACTTGAATCCTTTCACTTATGAGCAGTGCTATCCCTCCACCAGTCCTCTCAGATCTTTCAACCCTTAGTATTCTGAAGCCCTTAGGAAAAACTGTGACACTGTTTATGTCCTCACTCAACTTAGTCTCTGTAATTGCTACTATATCTGCCTTACTGTTGTGAATCCTATCTTTTAATTCTACTGCCTTACCAGCTAATCTATCAGCATTTGTGTATAACAATCTTAATGAGGCCCCATCCCCTGATCTTCTGTCATTATCTTCTTTATCTCCCCTTTGTCTGGAAGAACTTTGTAACAAAAATTTTTCTACTGTTCTTCATTTCTTTCATCATTTAACTTTCTTGCCTCTAGCAACAAGTTTTTGATCTTTCCCATCTATTCCTGTGTTCTGTATCGTCTAATGAACACTTCTTTGAATTCTTGAAGGTCTTTTAGACTTTTTTTTCTCAACAATATTTCCCTACATGTTTCCCCTCTCTCAAAGGTTACTTTTGTTGGTCTCGGCTTTCCTTCCCTCGAATATTTACCTAGATGGTGTATGTTTACAATATCGTCAGGACCACAAACTACTCCAAGCTTTCTTATCAGGTCTACAACCCTAGCTTTATTTTCTTCAAGTCTCCCCTGCCATGTTGGCTCCTGGGATTTGCTTATGCCTGAGATTACCACTGTCTTCTCCTTATCAAGTGCCTGTCTGATGAGTGGGTTTGCCCTTTCCATCACAACGTCTTTCATTTTTTCGATTACTGTCTCTTTATAGTCAACTGTTTGTATGTTTTCCAGTGCCACCACCTTTACAGCCTCTTTTACTGCCACATTCCCCTTTAGTGCATCAGCAAAGGAAGTTTTCATGGCATCATTTTCCATATTCAGCTCCTGGAACTCTTTTCTGAACTGTTCAATGTTTTCCTTAATCTGGACATTCCAAGCAACAATCTCGTCTCTCTCAGAAGAGAGCAGTGAAGTAACATCTAATTCCTTTAGGTTGTCATTCAGCTGTTTGTTTTTATCTTCTTGTTTAGAAAGTCTAGATTCTAGTTGACTCTTTTCCCCTTCCAGCTTCTTTATTCTTTTTTCTATTTCCTTTCTCTCCTGCCCTTGTGCTTTATTTGCTTCCTCCAAAGATCTTATTTGCTCTCTGAGTGTTTCATTCTCTTTCATTTCTCCATCCATATTCCGAATTTTATCATCAAGGCTTATAGCCATTGCCTCTAAATTCTTGATTTTCTGTTTAAGTCTCCTAATGGCTACCCCTCCTACCGACCCATGGATGGGAGAGGTTTGGGACAGAGATGGCGTCATTTTTATGTTCTCCCTCTCACAGAATGTAGAAAGAAGACGAGAAAGAGGAAAAAAAAAGAGAAAAACTTTTAATTAAGCTTCACACCGAATTTTTATATCTCCATATAAGTGCTATTTAGTGACTCAGTTTATCTCTTTTCTGGTAACACACATCTTAACTTAAAAACTTGACCATGGTAATTTAAGGATAAAAAGAAAAAGAAAAAAAATGCAACAAAACAAGTCAAACCTGAAGGAAAATTCGAATTTGTGTCTGAGGTGGCACCCACCTGTTTCTGCTATATATTCTTCCTAACTGATAAACTCACTTGCTAACCAAGATATGTTATCACAGGATTAGACTTTACATTTAACTCAATATATATACAAAATAAAAAAAAATAGTAAAAGAGAAAGCTAAAAGAAAAGCAAAAAAATGAAGAAAATAAGACAGCTGTACTACTTGGCAACTTAACTCAGGACTGTTGACAGGTGGATATTTGGTTTTTTTTTTTTATTATTCAATTATTTCGTGTATCAAACTAACTAACAAGTTAATATAAATGGGAAGGATACTGATTTTAACAATATATGGAACCACAGGATCAGGTAAACGGCTTAAGAGCTTTCCCCAGTTTACACAAAAAATTAGGTAATGTGATGTGATGGCTTCATGTCTGGCAACTCTTCTAAATTTCCTTCAAAGCAGAACTGGACGGCAGCTTCTCTCTCCCCTCACGAAAAATGTTCTCAATTTTTTTTCCTTTAATATTTTGGACAGTCTCGTCATACAACAAATATAAGTTTTGTACTCACAATACTCTGCAGGATTTCAGATTTAGGGAAATTATGGTAAAGTTTTCCACTAAGCACTTAGTCACTCGAAAGAATTAAAAATTTAAGAGGAGCAGTTCCGTGTGTCACTGAACGCGCGGTTAGTGTGTGTGTGTGTGTGTGTGTGTGCAATATATATATATATATATATATATATATATATATATATATATATATATATATATATATATATATATATATATATATATATATATACTCACTCTTTGGCTGCCCATTTCTCATATAATATTTTTTGCATCAGGTGCAAATAACCCTACATAATGGCAAACGTATGATTAACTTTTGAAGAAAGAAAGTTTGTCATAAAATGCTACTGGAATTATGAAAACGTCACGGAAGTGCAAAGACAATTAAGAAGACACTTTCACAAGGATCCACCAACGCCACGCACCATTGCTCGCATCAGAGATAAGTTTGAAGCAGATGGAACTGTTCCAGACGTCCATAAGCAACGTTCTGGAAGATCTCGGACATCCCCCAGCCCCTCAAGAGAAGAAGAATCAGTGGAAATGCTCCTCCGATCCCCAAGGATATCCATAAGGCAATCGGTTCGTGAGATAACATTCCCAAAATCTAGCATCAATCGCATGTTGAAGCGAACCCATTGGAAAAGTTGCACCCCAGTATTAATCCACTCTCTCAATATGATTATCCTGACCAAAGAGTTGAATTTTATGAATGGTACCTGGACAAAAACGCCAATGGATTTTTTTTTTTAATGGTAATATCTCAAAGATAAGGTTAACGCCGCAAAACCAAGGACAGTCGATGAGTTGAAAGAAGAAATTGGAAGACAATGTCTTGCAGTTCCAAATGAAATGATCCGCAATGTTCTCGAATCCATCGGTCCGCGTTATCAGCTGTTTAGAAAATGATGGAAACCAGTTTGAACATTTGCGAACACGTAGGAATGAGTAGACTAGACTAGGGGGAGAAGACTAATGATTTCTTTTGTATCTTTTTGTATCTCTTGTATCTATGTAAATAAACACCTAAATCAAAACGAAATATATGAGCAATGGCCAGTCAAAGAGTTAGTACATTTTTTGGGACACCCTGTGTATATATATATATATATATATATATATATATATATATATATATATATATATATATATATATATATATAGAGAGAGAGAGAGAGAGAGAGAGAGAGAGAGAGAGAGAGAGAGAGAGAGAGAGAGAGAGAGAGAGAGAGAGAGAGAGAGAGAGAGAGAGAGAGAGAGAGAGAGAGCGCACAGTGTACTACTATATATTCCTGTACACATATAGCCACAACAGTTATAAGTTTGAAATATAGGCTGTTTAGGAGCAACTTATTATTAGGACGACAGTTCTAAGTATGAAAAATAGGCTGTTTACGAGAATGTTGTTATTAGGAGGGAATTGGGATATCATCGTTCAACTATTTTACCCTGATATAATCCAATAAAAATGTAACTGTATAGTATAAAAGCATTGGAACAATTACAAAGTGCACTATTCTCAAGGCCAGTAGATCAACTACTCATGCTTACGCATACTGGTGGGTTTCAGCTTGTGCTCTCTCTCTCTCTCTCTCTCTCTCTCTCTCTCTCTCTCTCTCTCTCTCTCTCTCTCTATTAGAGACTGCTCTCAGAATGAAAATCATTCGAGTAGCTTACTTTGCAATAAAAAAAAAAGAGCCATCTTTATTTTCTCTGGATTTCTTTTTAAACACGCATTTTCACTTTACAATATTGGGGGGGAGGTACAAGACGAGATTATATTGGAGGGTCTAAATAACGAAGAGCAAAAACCTGAGTGTTTAACCTCATCAGGGACACGAAGCAACTGATTCGGTATAATACTCCCCCTCCCCCTTAACCTTCAGAGGGAAGGAAATCCTATACTTCAACTAGTGTATATTTAAACGCCATCATCCGACGGAAGGGGTTGGAAAATCTTTGATATTTGGTAAGGGATGGATCCTTTTACAACGTGACACCAGTGTTGGGGTTAAGATAGTTGAGTGTTGTTAAGATGCTGTTTTACTAAGGGGACTCAAAGTACCGAGCTCGGTTAAGAGCTCACAAACAGACACAACAGATATTTGAACTTGAACACCCCATTCAGTTTGCCATGGCTCGGTTAAATGAAACTCAGAATTCAACTTTCTTTTAATTTTGGATATGCAATGACATTAAAAGAACTGAATTAAATTTCTCAAATTAAATTTTGTGAAATGCTGCCTCGAATCCCGGAGGTGGTAAGCACGATTTCGTTTCCCGGCACCACGGACGTATGCCAAGACTTTGGCCTCAACTCGACGATTACCTCTGTCACACAGGCAGAGTAGAATACAGGACACTGCAATTTCAGAAACAGAAATGACACACTGTTTATAATGGGAAACTGAAAGCATGAGCACACATATAATGAGTTTCCAATGTCATTCTATTGGATGAATATATATAGGTTATTCACAGCTAACCAGAAATATTTATGCTACCATAATAGCATACAAAACATTAATTCTTTACTGGTTTAAAGAAAATAATATATTCACAATAAATGAAGAATAAGCAAGACAAATACAGTACTGTATGTATTCCTTAAATTGTGGGCAACCACAAAAGTTGCAATGCTTATTACTGATATGCAATTAATATGGTAAAACACTCTATTTTGGGTAAAGGAAGAATCTACGAGATAAATACAGTATTCATTCACTTTTAGTTATCAAGAACTTTGCAATAAAAAAAAGGGTGCAAAACCACCTTTTGAGGTATTTGCAACTTATAACTCAAAACACTTTTTGAGGTATTTGCAACTTATAACTCAAAACACTTTATCCCCAACATATGAAGAATTAGCAAGATAAATACGGTATGCATTCATTAAATTGTGGTTAACAAGAAATATTTGCATAGCCAACTGGGAAAAATTACCTTTTGAATATTTGCAATTTGGCTTTTTGGCAAATAGCTTTATTGACGAGTTTTTGAAGTAAAAACACTTTATTTACGATGATAGAAAGGGGTGAAATGAAATTAGAATTTATTAGGAAGAGAGATAGATTTTTACGGGCTCATAACTAGTCTTCAGAGGATGAGATTTTCGTTTATCACATTCAGTGAAAAGAAACTTCTCAGCAATATATATCAGCTGTAATTTACAGGTTAAGGAATTAACTTTGGCATGTGAGATTCCAGTGTGGTAATCTACAAAATTTCGTGTGACTGGGAATGGAATCTGAGAATAGAAATCCATAAGATTTATCCAGTAACGAATGTAACTAATTCTCGAAAATAAACCAATTTGCTTGACCCACGAGCTTTACCATACACTATCCCTCACCTTGTTGTGCTAGATGAATTCCTTGTTGTGCTAGATGAATTCCTGTGAAGATGCCACGTAATTTAATTTTAAATAAACTTAGACCACCCAGGCGAGATGTTGCCTCTGGGCAGTCTCGGCGCCAAAAGAGAGCGTCTCCTTGTTGTGCTTCGTGACGTCATCTGTTGGAGACATTCCTAGAGCAGTAATTGGCTCTGATTTCATTTTAAGGACTATTTTAGTGGTGGTCCCTGGCAGGCAATTATAGCAGAGATGCAAGGGAGAGACAGTATTTTTAGGTGCAACAAGTGGAAGCAAATAAAATAAAACGAGAATAATAATGAAAAGTTAGGTTACTGGTTATTCTTTTCTTAATTTTCTTGGCTCGTTACAGACAGAAAAATAGGAGCAGCCTTTATATTGGGGCTATACTTCTACACGTACAAGAAGAGTAACTAAGCTATTTAAAATTAGCTATAAGCAAAAATACAAATTGCAAATAATCATAATCTGCGAAAGTCAAGAAGTGGGAATTAATTTTTTTAGTTAGAAAATAACAGTTATATTAAAGGGAATTATTTTAATTTTTTTAGTTAGAAAATAACAGTTATGTTACTAATTTAATTAATAAGGCATCTAACAGCCTCTGTTGACATTGAGCGAAACACTCTGTCACAGACATGACCCTCAGTATGGACCCTATAGGGTCTGGGAGGGGTTGAATCAAAGGGATGGCGATGAAAACAATAAATCGAGGTGAAAGTGGCCAGTGGATGGACTAAGAAGAGGCACAAGATACTAAAGATGTGGTGAACAAAATGAACGCCATACATGAAGATAAAAATCTGTGGGAGGAGTCAGAATCTGGGCCTGGAATATTACTCCCACCCACTACCTAAATATGCACAAAAATGTCACCTTTTTAACCCTTTTCGATAGTAAGGACCACTAACACCAGCATTGTTGTTATTATTATTATTATTATTATTATTATTATTATTTATTATTATTACTATTATTATTATTATTATTATTTATTTATTATCATCATTATTATTATTATTATTATTATTATTATTATTATTATTATTATTATTATTATTATTATTATTACCAGAAATATACTGCTGCAGAATTTTATTGCACAGAGTGCTTAAATGAGCTACAAGAGTTATATAATAAGTGGCTACTGGGTGATTATATATATATATATATATATATATATATATATATATATATATATATATATATATATATATATATATATATATATATATATTATTTTTTTTTTCTAGTGATGATCTTGTTTGTATGTTTTCGATTTACCGGAAAATGAAAATGTATAAAATTAAATGATTTATCTTAAGTAGTATATTTTTCAGAACTGCTTTTTTTTTTTTATTACACCAGTTTACTTGCAACTGCACAATTTTTTCTTCCTTCTCAATTTCCAGACATTCCAAGTGACCATCACAAGTTTCTTTTATACCTGTATAAGAAATAAGCGCATAAATGCGACACGTAAAACGAGATGGGTGCATGCGTTGCTTTACACTCACTCACAGCACATAAGAACTCGCGTACCCAAGTTGTTTATGGGTTAATTGACCAAGCATGACCTGATCTCAGTCACCTTGAGGTTCATTAACTCTTGCATGTTTACAGTCTTCGCATGAATTACGATAGATTATGACTAGAGACGAGTGTGCTATTAAAATAAACCCCATTTTCGGACTTATTTAGTGATATTGCTTTCTAGACGCTTTGGAGAAAATCGGTCTTATTTAAGACCGAATAACAACGACAACAACCACAACACCGCATCACAACTTAAAAAAAAATAAATAAATAATAATAATAACAATAATAATAATAATAATAGTAATCATCATCATCATCATCATCAATATCAACACCACGAAATGTTTTCGGCTCGGTCCAGCAACACCCTGAATAATCCATATAAAAATATATGATTAAAATATCTGTGTCGAATTTCAACTTATTATTTTAATCTCATCTTATAAAATAATGCTAAAAGGTCAAGGATACAAGGAAATGAGTAGTGCTTGGCTGTGGTACAACTCTACACCAAAGAAATTTTTTTTACTTTACAATCCCCGCCATTAATAAACACCTTGTCACTTGAATGCAAAACTGCTGCGAAAGCACAAACAGCTTGTCAATGATTCAAGCGAACGAGGAAATACACAAAGCAAGCACTATGTAGCAAAAGTGTTCACTATTTGAATGTATTACAGTTGCGGATTAGCTAACCCAGTGATTTCCAACCTTAACACCTTGGGGAAACCCTTGTAATATTTTTTCATATTCCAAGGAACCCCTATCTATAGTATACTTGTTCCGGTTTTACGTCACGGACTCCCTTTTCTACCAAGGGCTAGGACGGTTGCCTTCTTGCGAAGGACTTGTTTTGGCAGATGTAATCGTTACCCTGGGTGCATGCCCTTGCTAGCCTCAAACCGTGACGGGGCGCGAACCCTCGACCTGACGCCTCAGAGTTGCGGACTCTACCGCTTGAGCCACGGTGACTACAAGTCAATAATTTGTTGTTGAGTAGGAATTATGAATTAAGATGACTGTGATTTTTTAATAGCGCATAGTTATATTACGGTTTCTCGTGGAACCCCTGGTGATGGTAGGCGGAACCCCATGGTTCCACGGAATCCCGGTTGGGAATCACTGAGCTAACCCAAGCAGTTGTTCGAATTTATGCTTGAACATTTTCGCTCCTGGTGAAAAAAATTTAATTTAACCCGTATATTCCTATAGTGAATATTAAAAATAATAATGTGAGTATCGAAAATCTGCTTCAGTATAGTATTTAATATAAATCAGCTCTTAAAAACAAAATTAATGTTTCCAATAAGAACACCTCTAAAGGTTTCAAAGGCGAGAAAGGATTGAGGAAAAGGGTAACTTCAAAGAGGACATAATACTTTCGCTTGGTCCTACAAATGACCCATGCACAGGGTCAGAGGAAAAGACGTCTGGAGATTGTGGCTGACAAGACAAGCGCTATAGAAAATTTACAATAGGTCATGAATACAAGATCAGAAAGAGAAACACTGCAGACAGAAATATGAACTTTGTTCTAATCTCTTCGAATAATAATTGTCATCGATCTTGGAGCATATGGAAAGATAACAACGGGATTTTGCTAGATATTTATAACCACAAAATATGTTTGCGTGTTTATATTCAGGCTCTTGCTTTAAAATAATATTAGTAAGTAGCAATTTTAAAATATTAGTGCAATATCCTTAAAAATAAGTTATGTGTTGTGTTAGGCTGACATCACACTTTCTATTGGTGTCATCGTTGTTTAAAAACAAGATACAAGATAGCAAAAGCTGCTGCAAAAAGCGAAAAATATTTGATTAATTAATACTTTATCAGTTATTTACCGAATTGTTTTTTTTTTTTTATTGAAACACCGATTTAAAAACTATATATATGATTCTGTTTCATGGTGAACACGTGAATATACTGAATATGTAAATGGCTACGGAAGGAAATTTAAAGAATTTTTTAGATCCTTAGCGCTTTCAAGTTTATTACTTATCTTCAGAGGAATCTGAGTTGTACAAACATATGAGTCGATATATATACATACAGAAAACAGGAGGAAAAAAGAATTAGCAACCCATCATCGGAAGTTATGTATAAAGGCAATGCCATCATAAGTTATATTAGTTTATTGGAGTGTAGAGTAAATGAGGTACGGTCAATGGTAGGAGGAAATGGGCTCATATTACTTTGCTGAGAATAATGGTAACAATGCAAAATACACACTAAATATGATAATAATAATAATAATAATAATAATAATAATAATAATAATAATAATAATAATATAAATAATAATAATAATAATAATAATAATAACAATAATAATAATAATAATAATAATAATAATAATAATAATAACAATAATAATAATAATAATAATAATAATAATAATAATAATAATAATAATAATAATAATAATAATAATAATAACAATAATGATAATAATAATAATAATAATAATAATAATAATAATAATAATAATAATAATAATAATAATAATAATTAATAATAATAATAATTTTGTTCAAGAATTATGCAGATTGCAATCAACATATTGACTGGAACAATGCAACAATGCCACTATATTAGTAAGAAGTAAGTATATTATTACTAGAAACATCTTAGAATCTGCAATAATTCATTTAACCGAGCACCAAAGTATTAACTTAAGTCATGGCTTATTTGTAACTACTCCCATATTATCAAGTATGCTTTATTCAAGTTTGGAAAAATCTAATTTTGGAAATAACGTAAATATATTCTTTATATCCATAATTGTTATATATATATATATATATATATATATATATATATATATATATATATATATATATATATATATATATATATATATATATATATATATATATATATATATATATATTTTTTTTTTTTTTTTTTTTTTTTTTTTTTTTTGACTGTTCTTCACGAAAATCATGATGAACATTAGGGAAGCCGAACAGCTTTGTAGCCTAAACGTTCATGCAAAGCATCATGCCGACTGAGCTACTAATATAGATAAAAATCTGCTTAACAGCACAATCGGTACATGCAAGCACATTCCCGTCGTTTTTATGCCTACCTTTTGTAGCTGTTGGGAGATATATATATATATATATGAATAATTTTTTACCCCGACCGGGAATCGAACCTAGGACTTATGATTACTAAGTCAAGGCGCTACCACTACACCACAGAAGGTTAAAAGGAATCCAACCTTATAGCTTATATCTGCTATACTTAGGAATGAACGCATTCTAACTGAATGCCACTATGTTCATATTACAGATTCCCCAACCTCACTCGTGGCTTCATTTTAGCATTTAATTCAATTCCCAATCTCATTCGGGCCTTGAAATACAAATGAGCACATTACATATGTGAAAACATGAATAATTTTTTACCCCGACCGGGAATCGAACCTAGGACTTATGATTACTAAGTCAAGGCGCTACCACTACACCACAGAAGGTTAAAAGGAATCCAACCTTATAGCTTATATCTGCTATACTTAGGAATGAACGCATTCTAACTGAATGCCACTATGTTCATATTACAGATTCCCCAACCTCACTCGTGGCTTCATTTTAGCATTGGGGAATCTGTAATATGAACATAGTGGCATTCAGTTAGAATGCGTTCATTCCTAAGTATAGCAGATATAAGCTATAAGGTTGGATTCCTTTTAACCTTCTGTGGTGTAGTGGTAGCGCCTTGACTTAGTAATCCATAAGTCCTAGGTTCGATTCCCGGTCGGGGTAAAAAATTATTCATGTTTTCACATATGTAATGTGCTCATTTGTATTTCAAGGCCCGAATGAGATTGGGAATTGAATTAAATGCTAAAATGAAGCCACGAGTGAGGTTGGGGAATCTGTAATATGAACATAGTGGCATTCAGTTAGAATGCGTTCATTCCTAAGTATAGCAGATATAAGCTATAAGGTTGGATTCCTTTTAACCTTCTGTGGTGTAGTGGTAGCGCCTTGACTTAGTAATCATAAGTCCTAGGTTCGATTCCCGGTCGGGGTAAAAAATTATTCATGTTTTCACATATGTAATGTGCTCATTTGTATATATATATATATATATATATATATATATATATATATATATATATATATATATATATATATATATATATATATATATATATATATATATATATATTGAGTATTAAAATTAAAAGTTCAATGTAATAGCATTACCAGTCTCTCTCTCTCTCTCTCTCTCTCTCTCTCTCTCTCTCTCTCTCTCTCTCTCTCTCTCTCTCTCTGACTTCGTTAGATTTAGATAGGGCAGTTAAAAAAAATGCAAATGAAGAAATAAAAACATAAAATCATATTACGTTGTAATATATTACCTTAATCTTAGGTAAAAAAAAAAAAAAAAGTCATGAAACATGTGGTCTTTCTTTTTAATGAGTGTGACACCAGGACGGGAAAAAAAAAAAAAAAAAAAATATATATATATATATATATATATATATATATATATATATATATATATATATATATATATATATATATATATATATATATATATATATATATATATATATATATATATATATATATATATATTTATATATATATATATATATATATATATATATATATATATATATATATATATATATATATATATATATATATATATATATATATATATATATATATATATATATATATATATATATATATATATATATATATATATATAAAACTGCGCTCATCGGGACTGGGCACGAAGATAATGTAAAGTAAATAGAAACAGAGATGGAGATTGTTGTGAGTTGTCAGAAGTTAAGGGATAATAAGAGATGTGTAATGAATATTCAAGAATATTGGGTCTACCTCACTATCTGTAGTTCATTGAGTCCTAACCTAATCTGTTATAACCACGCTAACCCCAAGCTAACCTGATTAGGTTAAGCTAGATCAGGTTTCATTAAGGTACAGCAGACTAGAGATAGTGAGGTAGATCGAAAATTATAATAGTAGTTTTGATGAAGTTCGAGAAATCATTTATCATTTCAATATACGTCAAAAATTAATCAAGACAGCGAATCAATATATAAAATATGAACAATAATTAGAAAGCATTGGCAATGCGAATACTGTTCACTCTTCGAGGCCTGACATTGGGAGCTTAATCAAAATGTGAAACCTCTTCAGTTGTAATATAAATGTGTTCAGAAAAACGTCTTTTTTTTATCCGAAAAATTTATCAACCTCTTTACATTGCGTAGAAAAAAACATTGTTTTGTACCTGCCATTCTAAATTATATCTCGAGAATCTCAAAACACGAAGAGTGACTTTTCTAAAGCCTTTCTATGGCCGAGAAGGGCAGGCAGCGTGCCAAAGATTTAAGCCCGCTTAAATTTTCCTTGCATAAAGGTCACTTTGTATTATCAAACACCCACAAAAATAGTTTTGAATATTTCGTAAGTTAATTTACGTCACAGAGTACACAAATGGCGACATTCTGTTCATACGGAAGCATCACAAAAACTATCTGAAATAGAATAAACAAAATATAGGAGTCAAAATATCCATATTCCAATATTCTAGGCATATAAGAAGAGGAATCCATCTAATCTCAATTGTCTTTTTCATAGGAAATCAGGAAAAATGTGAAAACATTGAGTGTACACGTGTCTGTGTTATGGTAAAATACTTTATATTCATTGACGGGCGTTAGAAAAATGTACAGTTTTTTTTACCACAATCCTATACATCTGATATAAACATATTTTTAAGCTTTCATATATTTAAGGTGCAATAATAATGGCCCTACTATAAACTAATGCTCATAAATTGGATAGAGTAGCATTAATATCCTAATAGAGTTCAATTTATAATTTAGTATTGCTAACCATGAAAACGTTTTCTCCATATTTTATTTCAATACAAAAAAACGTCTAGAAAGCGGTAACTAATAAGTATGAAATAGACCATTTTCAATTCATAAACTTCTAACATTAAACACATACAAACTGCTATGTGCTTTGGTATAGGCTTGATAGATTTATAATTTATGTATAAATATTATATATTTGTTACAATATTTGATATAATTGTTATTTTGTTAATGAACGAATCCATGTTTTGTTTACATTGAAAGTAATAAAGATGCCCACTAGGTGGCAGACAAGAACGTTCATAATGCCCTTTAAGTCTCCTATATTATTCTGCCTCATTTATCTATAAATATCTCCAAATTTAAGGAACATCAAACATGGTGGCAGCGCTCAATAGACTAAGTATAGTTTGCTGTTCATTTTGAATATAAGGCATTACGTAATATCCAGGATCTTTCTGTTTGATTAAGTAAATAAGACTACCAACCGACATGGCGACAGCTAATCTAGCCCCTCCAGATAAATTCGCATTAAAGAGCGAAAGTGAGCAAGATTGGCGATTTTTTCGTCAAAAATTCGAGCTGTATATACTTGCAGCAGGTTTAAATGATAAACCAAGTGAAGTGAAGGTAGCATTACTTTTGACCCATGGGGGTGACGAACTGCTTCGAGTGTATAATGCTATAGAGTTTGGTCCCGTTATTGTAGGGGAGAGTGGATCTCGTGATGACTCTAGCAAGGACTTAAACGTGGTATTACAGAAGCTAGATGAGCATTTTGCCCCTAGGAAGCTAATAATAGCATCAAGATATAGGTTTAGATGCTGTACTCAGAAAGCTGATGAGAACCTGGATGAATTTATTACTAGAATAAAAACTATGGTTAAGGATTGTGATTTTGAAGCAGAAAAAGATGAGGCAATTCGTGATCAAATTGTTTTTGGCTGTAAAGAAGATAAACTCAGAGAGAAATTTCTGAGAGAAGAATGTATTTCACTGATAGATACGCTCAAAATTTGTGAGGCACATCAAGCATCACAGAGACAAATGCAAATGATAAAAAGTGAAAATACAGCAAAGTCGGTCATAAATAAAGTTAAATCGACAAAGAACTTTAAGCAGAGTAGGCCTAGTAGACATTCAGCAGACCGAAAGAGTGAGGACCCAAGTTTTGTGAACAAGAACCAGTATAGGCCTAAGTCAAACCAAAGTTTGTCAACGAAGGATACGGCTCTACGAAAATGTAAGTTCTGCGGAACAAGACACGTGTGGAGTAAGAAGAAATGTCCAGCCTATGGAGAGAGATGCAACTACTGCAACAGGCTGAATCACTTCGAATCTCAATGTTTGGAGAAAAATGGACATGCACAAGCATCTAAGAAGATGGGTGTGAATGCAGTGGACGGTGACGATTCCAGTTCAGATATTCCAGCCGAATATATCCTAGGTGTCAAGTTGCAGACGAGACGTGGAGAGCCAGAAGAAACGACGGTGAACAAAAATGATAATCCCTGTACACAGCAAGTGATGAAAGTGAATAAAGTGTCAAAGAAATCCAAATATCTATATACCAATCTGAAAGTTGGTGAAAATAGTGTCAAATTTCAAATAGATAGCGGAGCAGGTGTAAATGTGTTACCTCGAAATATGGTTCCCAATAATATAAAAATTGAATCTAGTGAAGGGTTACAACTAGAAATGTGGAATAATTCTGCAGCCAAACCAGTTGGAAAATGTAGAATTAAAGTGAAAAATGAGATAAATTCAAAGAGATATAATGTTGAGTTTATTATAGTGGCTGAGAATTATATGCCTTTGTTAGGAAAACGTGCATCAGAACAGATGGGTTTCCTTACCATCAATTATGATAACATATGTTCTGTACACAGTGAATCTTGTAATACTGATGTTTTTCAGGAATATTCAGATGTGTTTTGTAATGAAATTGGTAAGTTACCTGGGGTGGTACATATGACTTTAGACAAAGAAGTCAAGCCATTTGCTATATCTTCATGTAGAGTGCCAATTCAACTTAAAAGGAAGGTAAAATCCAAATTATCTGAGTTAGAGAAACAAAATGTCATTTGTAAAGTAGACGAACCAACTGAATGGGTGAGTCGCATGGTAGTAGCTTCTAAGAAAAATAGTGAAGACATAAGAATTTGCATAGATCCTCAGCAATTAAATAAAGCCATAATTATAGAAATGCATCCTTTGCCAATTATCGATGATGTTTTACCTGAATTAGCACAAGCTAAAGTGTTCTCTAAACTAGATTTAAGAAATGGATATTGGCACTGTGTTTTGGATGAAGAGTCAAGTCATTTAACTACCTTTCAAACCCCTTTTGGAAGATATCGGTGGCTTAGACTGCCCTTTGGCCTAGCAATCAGTAGTGAAGTTTTTCAGAAACGACTGCAGAACTCTTTAGATGGTTTGCTAGGAATAATATGCATTGCTGATGACATTTTGGTATATGGAATAGGTAATTCTCTAGAAGAAGCACAGTTAGATCATGATGAAAATTTAAGAAATTTATTGGAACGATGTCGTAAGCATGCTATCCGTCTTAACAGAGAAAAGGCTGAAATAAGAAAGAGTGAGATAACATTTCTTGGACATGTAATAACTAATGAAGGCCTTAAGCCAGATCCCAGTAAAATTGAAGCAATTGTATTGATGAAAGCTCCAACTAATGTCACTGAGATTCAATGCTTTAGTGGAATGATAAACTATTTGTCAAAATTCATGCCTAGACTCTCTGACCTGATGGTGCCCATACGACAACTTTTACGTAAAGACAAAGAATGGTTTTGGGGTGATGAACAGGCTAGAGCTTTTGAGAAAATTAAGTGTTGCATCACTAAGACTCCAATTCTTGCTTATTATGATCAAAATAAACAGCTAGTTATACAGTGTGATGCTAGCAAATGTGGACTTGGTGCAGTTCTAATGCAAGGTGGTAAACCGTTGTCTTATGCAAGCAGAGCTCTAACTGACACGGAAACAAGGTATGCTCAGATAGAGAAAGAAATGCTGGCTATTGTGTTTGCTTTAAAGAAATTCCATCAGTACACTTTTGGACAACATACTTTGGTTTTAACTGATCACAAACCACTTCAGAGTATAATCTTGAAACCATTAGATAGAGCACCAAAGAGGCTACAAGGCATGTTATTGACTGCACAACAATACGATATTGAACTTAAGCATACTGCTGGTAAGAACATGCATATAGCAGATTTGCTGTCTCGATCATTTCTAAGTGAAACTGAAAATGGTAATGATTTTGAATATGTTAATGTTGTATCTTATTAGCCTGCTGGCTAGTACAGTGGTAACGCGCTGGCTTCGCATTCACGAGGTCGAAAGATCGGTTCCCGTCCAAGACCGAGAGTTTAAACTGTTTACTGGCAGGAACTGCTGTGGTTGGACACCACAGTGGGGGGTTGGGGCTTGCCCTGGCTGACGAATACCCATTGTATTGAAATGGAAATAAAGTTTGTTTTATTAGGGAAGACAGGTTAAAGAAAATTCGTGATGCTGTGGCCAGTGATGAAATTTTGCTTGAAGTGACAAATATGATAACAAATGGGTGGCCAGAGTATAAATGTAATGTACCTATAACTGTTTTGCCTTATTATCATTTTAGAGATGAACTTTCTATACAGAATGGACTTGTATTTAAAGGTGATAGAGTTGTGATTCCTGCCAATTTGAGGAAAGAAATTAAACAGGCTATTCACTCTAGTCACATTGGCGTAGAAAGTTGTCTACGAAGGGCTCGTGAGTGTGTATATTGGCCTGGTATGAATGGTGATATTAAAGAACATATTTCTCAATGTGAAATCTGTTGCAAATTTCAAAAATCTCAGCAGAAAGAAACTCTTATGCCACATGAAGTGTCTGATAGGCCATGGGAGAAAGTTGGCACAGATATTTTTGAATTGAGTAATCAGTTTTATCTTGTAACAGTAGACTATTTCAGTAATTTCTGGGAAATTGATAGGTTAGAAGATATAAAAGCATCTACTGTTATACATAAGCTAAAAGCACATTTTGCAAGGTATGGTACTCCTTCCATCTTAGTTAGTGACTGTGGAACTCAATTTACAAGTGATATATTTCAGAATTTTATAAGAGTGTGGGATATAGAACATTGTACGTCAAGCCCTAAACATCCTCAGTCTAATGGACAGGCAGAATCCGCTGTAAAAACTGTAAAGTCCATACTCAGAAAAGCCATAGAAAGCAATAATGACCCTTATTTAGCAATATTAGACTACCGTAATTGTCCGTCTCACAGTGATGAATACAGTCCGGCTCAAAAAAGCCTAGGGAGACGCACACGTACTCTTCTCCCAGTTTCTTCAAAGTTGTTGAAACCATCTGAGATCAATGTAGATAAAATTAAGATTAACAGACATTATAGAAATAGCAGGTCCGCTAAATATTACAATGTGCATGCCAAAGATCTTGATCCTTTACAGGAAGATGATGTTGTGAGAATAAAACCAACTGTAATGGGAAAGAAAGCTTGGGAAAAAGGTATTGTGAAGGAACGTTTAGACGAGAGATCTTATGAAATTTCAACTGATGCTGGTTTATTGAGAAGAAATAGAGTAGAGCTTAATAAGTCATATGAAAGAAATGTTTCGCATCACAGTAGTGAAGATTCTAGTAATGTAGTACAAAGTCAGCAACAGGTTGAAATTCCACAGGATAAACATGTAAACCCAACAAGTGAGAATCTCAGAGTTCAAGAGTCTTTCACTCCTCAAAAGAGAATCACGAGGAGTACAAGGAATATTTTACCCTCTAAATATAATGATTTTGTTGTTTACAAAGAGTGATTTATTTTTCGTTTTCAAGATGATAACTTATTTTTTTTTCTTCATAAAAAGAGGGATGTTACAATATTTGATATAATTGTTATTTTGTTAATGAACGAATCCATGTTTTGTTTACATTGAAAGTAATAAAGATGCCCACTAGGTGGCAGACAAGAACGTTCATAATGCCCTTTAAGTCTCCTATATTATTCTGCCTCATTTATCTATAAATATCTCCAAATTTAAGGAGCATCAAACAATATTCTTGATAGTAAGGACACGGTGGTCTAATGAAAAAAATAAAAATATTAGTCTATACATAGTGATGTTTAAGTATTACCTAACCCGCGATTATATTAGCGGCTTTTTCATCGCTAACACTAACTATTTTCTTGCAAATAATATCAGTATAACAAACATCTACTTGAAAATACATAAAACTAATCCTCTTAGCAAACTGGATCTTCAAATGAGTAATGTAGTAATATTCTATTCGCCAACTTCGTCATGTACTGAAGTATCACATTTAAAGCCTTTTGTCTCATTCGTGCTTTTCCTCAAAAAGTTTCCCAGTGACACAGTCACTAAGTTTCCTCCCTCCTTTTCCATACCATCCTCATGATGAAGAAAAATAATTGTCAGTGACATTGTTCTTTACATTAATTTATATCAATGTGGTATATATATATATATATATATATATATATATATATATATATATATATTATATATATATATATATATATATATATATATATATATATATATATATATATATATATATATATATATTATACAAGTTAGTACATAACCTTTTGCAAGGGGGTTAGAGAAAAATGCAGTACATTTTTGTTATTTTCTAACTCTATTTTTCACTGTTTTCCAGATATAGTTTGCTGACTGGCTTGTCTCTATGACTTCCAAACTTTAACACATTGACAAAATTCATGTTGTACACCGACTCCGGGCCATATAAGCTATGGCTACTTTCATTACCCAGAAGTGGATCATCAATTAACTGGGCCGAAGTGAACGTTAGTTTACTGATGTTTTAAAGAAAGGATATGATGACGTTTATACGACCTTTGGCTGCGATTAATCATAAAAACTTCCAGGAAAGCAAAACCGTTATTTCAGAATCGTGCAGGAAAGGTCGAACAAGAATTACAAATGTTGCCCAAGAGGTCAATGACTGCCTGCAAGAGCTTAGTTGGTACCGCTTGCGAGAAGGGATGCAGGCTTTTCACGTGATTTCAAAGGCTCGATTTCTTAAACAGTGTAAACCTAGGATACCATATTGTTAGTTAGCTAGAGACACACAAATGGATTTCTTAAACGCATCTGACGCGGTTCTGTGTATGGCTAGGATCCCGTGTGTCTAGCTAACTAACAATATGGTATCCTAGGTTTACACTTTTTAAGAAATCGGGCCAAAGACTTTGAAATCAGCTGTAATTGCTGAGAATAACTTTTTTTCCCCTTAATCTCACTGGGAAGGAGAAAACTTCCTTCATCTCTGCCTAAGTGACGAATTCTCCATCTGGACCGTTCGGCGTCCTAATTTCCAGATTGACTTTAGCCTATATGTGAAATAGATTGAAGACACCGGCAGAGGATTGAGGCAGCATACTTTCGTCTCAAGTGGTGTTTCATATACCAAGAACTGTGTTGGGGTTTAGATTGCATTGGAATGTTTCTGTACTTCACTGTGAAGCTCATCTTATGTGCAATCAGAAAGGAGCGTATTAATGAAGATTTCAAGAGAACGTTGAAAAGTACACAGAGAGAGAGCTTCTTCTATTGATATATAGGTCTCTTCGCCAAAATAATCTTCAAAATGAAGTTTCCTCTACGTTGGTAAATGGGCTTCCGAAGGACAACTTTCATCGTCAGGTTATGAAATATACTTTGTCGAAAACATATATTTAGAAAAGATACAATGGTTAAGTTCCTCTCTGATAAAGCATTGCGCAAAGACTCCAAATTAGTATGGTGTCTCATATATATATATATATATATATATATATATATATATATATATATATATATATATATATATATATATATATATATATATATATATATATATATAATATATATATATATATATATTATATATATATATATATATATATATATATATTTAAATAATTTCTAAAGTAAATTTATTATTTTGCAGTCCAAGAACAATGTCCAATAACTTATTTATATTTCTAAAGATTAAGTTTAGAAAAAAAAAGAGAACCTTTATATGTTATCCCGAACATTCACTTCGGTATAAATATTATACTTTTCAAAATTCAGGTTCATGAATGCAACCGATCATTCCACCCACGCTATTCCTTGGACACATTTGATTAAAATCAGGGAAGAAACTGCCAGACTGCAGACAGAAGCTTAGGTTAATCTGCTACATTATCATGGTGACATTGTTTCAAAAACTTGATGTGTTATGGCCCTTGTTGCGTGAAGAATTATATTCAGCGATAGTTAATTTCTTGAATTCACTTATTTTATCGACGCCGTTTCTTGGTCATGTTTAAATAACTTTCTGGAACAAGAATCAGTGAAGGTACTACGTTGTTATATATATATATATATATATATATATATATATATATATATATATATATATATATATATATATATATATATATATATATATATATATATATATATATATATATATATATATATATATATATATATATATATATATAATATGTGTGTGTGTGTTTGTGAGTGTGTTTTATAGTGACACCGGGAAAGGTAAGAAAATTGGCCTCATCAAGCCCGGGAACGAAGAAAACATTAAGGCGAAGAAAAAGTAGAAGGTTAAGGACAAGGCAGAAATAAGGGAATGATATATAATAGGAAAAAAAAAGGACAGGCTGAAAGAATAATCAAAGTATTGAGGATCTAAAGATATGGCAAGATTAGGCCCTGCGATAACTATAAATCTGCTTTTTAAAGGAAGCTCAGATCGCACGAGTTGGGAAGCGACTCTCGCAGGTTCGATCCAATTGTGGAACACTAGGATGGGCATTCAGCCTTAATCCCCAAGCTCCAACATTTCTGCATCACCCCCATTCGAATGGGGACTAATTGTGGCACAAAACGGTGTATATCTTTATAGTATGCAATTTCTAATTACTACGCTAACGACAACCTACAAAAAGAGAGATCCTTCGCCAGAGAAGACGTACAAAAGCTTTATTACTATGAGCTTAAGGGGGGTTTACACGGTAAAATGGTTCGTCGAACGCGGTTCGACAGACAAGTGTTTGAAGTGATGTTCGAAAGTGTGAACGGGGTATTTTGTTGTCGAACACGTTCGACAACCAAATACCCCTTTCACACGTTCGAACATCACTTCAAACACTTGTCTGTCGAACCGCTTGACCGTGTAAACCGTCCTTTATATCTTTCTTCTTATTTGTGTATAACTCTGTCGTCACTCTTTATCCTCTTCCATATTTTTCTAGCATTTGCCTCCCTTTTCCTCTCTTTGTGCTTGTTATTTTCTCCATATCTATAGGAGGTAGTACGGCCTTCTTCATAACTTTGCACATAAACACTCTTTAACGGCTAATTGACCTTGGTTACATTCCATTAACTGCTGATGCATATATACAATGAAATTTCAAATATATAAGAGAGCAACACGGCTGATTGAGTAGAGAGAGAGAGAGAGAGAGAGAGAGAGAGAGAGAATATGTGACGTTTCAGAGTAGCACCAATGGGATAGAGGAGACTGATTACCAGAGGAGGGTATTTGGAAGAATATGTACGTCAATAACTTAAAAGAACTACAAAATTTGAGTGACGTAAAATTTGTGGAGTACAGTACAGTTTTAAAATGGTGGGATTGTGGATATTTTTAGTTGTATTTAATTCCCTTTGAAGCTGAGGAATTAAGGCTGGATGTCCTTCTCTATTGCCCCACCGTGGCCTCAAACGCTGGTCCGTCACCCCAAGAGTTGAAAATATTACTGATATGTTACGGCGGTCTTCAATAATAATAATAATTATAATAATAATAATAATGATGATGATTATAATAATAATAATAATTATTATTATTATAATTATTATAATGAACCATAAAACCTACAGTATAATACACTGTATTAGCGAATTGTATAACAGACAGAACATGCAATGTTTATAAACAAATCAAGGCTCCCAGACGCGTCATACATTCGAAGAGGTTTCATAACTGAGTAAGCACAACAGTGAGACCATTGAATAGGAAATAATTCACACACACACACACACACACACACATATATATATATATATATATATATATATATATATATATATATATATATATATATATATATATATATATATATATATATATATATATATATATATATATATATATATATATATATATATATATACACAGAACACTTCTTTGCAGGATGTAAGAGAGTACTTTTTTAGTGTAAGAGTAGTTGGTAATTGGAATTCTCTAATCGAGGCGGTAGATAAAGCTAAATCAATCCATAGTTTTAAGGAAAAGTATGAAAAGTATCACCAAGTACATAATGGAAGCGACCAGGAAACTGGAAGTTACGAGTGTGGGTCTCTTTCCAGTAAGAAAAATTAGGTAATTACACACACATACATACAAACAGACAGACATATATATATATATATATATATATATATATATATATATATATATATATATATATATATATATATATATATATATATAGTGTGTGTGTGTGTGTGTGTGTGTGTGTGTGTGTGATTACCTAATTGTGTTTACGGGAAAGAGCCCAGAGCTCGTATCTTCCCGTCTCCTCATCGGTTCCATTTTAGACTTAGTGATACTTATCATACCTGTCCTTAAAACTATGGATTGAGATAGCATTAACTACCTCCCCGCTTAGCCAATTCCAATTATCAACTACTCTTACACTGAAAAAGTATTTCCTTACATCCTGCGAAGAAGTTTTCTTACCAAGCTTCAAACTATGACCTCTAGTTCTAGAGCCAGCCATATCAAAATATCGATCCCTATCCACTCTATCATAACCATGAAGGAATTTAAAGACTGTCACCATATCCCCCCTCACTCTTCTAGCTTCGAGTGATGGTAAGTCTAATTCCCTCAGCCTCTCATCATAACTGAGATTGCGTATTTCTGGCACCAGTTTCGTGGCATGTCTTTGAACTTTTTCAAGCTTAGCTATGTGCTTTTTCAAGTGCGGATTCCAAAAGGGGGCTGCATATTCGAGTTTTGGCCTCACATAGGTTACATAAATATTTCTGAACATTTCCTTGTCCATGTGCCTGAAGGCTACCCTTACATTTGATAAGAATGCATATGCTGCCCTTACTATGCCATTTATATTTATTTCTGGAGACAAATCTGCCAGTATGTTTACTCCTAGATCTCTCTCATTTTCTGTCTCTTGAAGTTGTACTCCAGCCACCGAGTAGTCAAGCTTGGGCCTTCTTGCACTTGTACCCATTCTCATTACCTTACATTTTGAAGTATTGAATTTCATTAGCCACTTTTCTGACCACTCATGCAGATTATTTAGATCCTCCTGAAGTTCTCTACCATTGTTCTCGTTTTTTACTTTCTTCACAATCTTTGCATCATCTGCAAACATATTCATGAATGAATTTACAGACTCTGGTAGGTCATTTACATATACAAGGAACAAAAGTGGCCCTAAAACTGAACCCTGTGGAACTCCACTACTAACTCTTCTCCATTCAGACACTGAGTGTCTTACTCTAACCCTCTGTTCCCTTCCTTCTAAGTAAGTTTTTATCCATTCCAAAACATTTCCACCTATTCTAGCCATTGATTGCAGCTTCCTAATAAGTCTCCCATGTGGAACAGTGTCAAACGCTTTCTGGAAGTCTAGGAATATGCAATCTGCCCAGCCCTCTCTTTCCTGTAAGGTTTGGCTTACCTCATCATAAAATTCTAAGTTTGTTACTGTTGATCTACCTTCTCTGAAGCCATGTTGCCTCACTGACAAAAAGTTGAAGGATTCCAAGTGAAGAGAGATATGTTTCCTTAGTAGTTTCTCCATAACTTTGCAAACTATGCTGGTCAAGGAAACTGGTCTATAGTTCAGAGCCGTATCCCTCCTTCCCTTTTTGAAGATAGGTATCACATTTGCTTGTTTCCAGCATCTTGGAATCTCCCCCGACTCCAGTGACTCCTTAAATATGATACTTAGTGCCACTGATATTGTGTTTGCGCATTTTTTAAGCACATGAGGGGATATGTCATCGGGACCTGTAGCTTTATGAACATCTAAATCCATCAGCGCTTTGCATACCTCTGTGGCTGTAAGGTTGATATTCTCTAATACCGGCCCTTGAGCTTCTATCACTGCAATCTGAGGGGGTGGGGTATTTTCTACTGTAAATACTGACTGAAACTCCTTGTTCAATTCTTTGCAGATCTCTTCATCCGTCTCAGTGATGCTTCCATCCGCTCTCTTTAGCCTTAAAACCTGTTCTTTTACCTTCAGTTTTCCTCTGATAAAGCTGTGGAAAAGCTTGGGATTTTCTTTAGCCTTCCTGGTGATGCTGTGTGTGTGCGTGTGAATAATTTTACCCCCCACCGGAACTTGAACCTTGGACACATAATTACTGTGCTAAGATGCTACACCATATATATATATATATATATAATAATATATATATAATTAATTATATATAATATATATATATATATATATATATATATATATATATATATATATATATATATATATATATATATATATATACAGCGTTGCTGTACGGTGCGGAGACGTGGCCGGTGAAAAAGGTTCAAGAAAGGAAGATAGATGTCGCAGAAATGAGAATGCTGAGGTGGATGTGTGGGGTGACGAGGGAGGACAGGATACGAAATGACCAGATCAGAGGTACAGTGAAGGTGGTGGAGGCGTCGGCGAAAGCGCAGGAGAGGAGATTACAGTGGTTCGGTCATGTGAAGAGGAGAGAAGAAGACTACGTGGGTGTGAGAGTGATGGAGATGGACGTGGAGGGCAGACGTAGACGAGGAAGACCTAAACTACGGTGGAAGGACCGACTGAAGGAGGATCTCAGAGAGAGACAGCTGGAGGAGGAGCAAGTGATGGACCGGAACCAGTGGAGACGACTAGTGAAGAGATGCGACCCCATATGAAAATGGGAATGCAAATAGAGGAAGAAGATATATATATATATATATATATATATATATATATATATATATATATATATATATATATATATATATATATATATATATATATATATATATATATATATATATTGGCTGATTTGGCTCCAGAAATCCATATAAATGACATAGTAGGGGCTACATATGCTTTCTTAGCAAATATAAGGGTGTCTTTCAGGCACATGGACAAGGAAATGTTCAGAAATACTTGTGTAAGTTATGTGAGGCCAAAGTCTGAATATGCAGCACCCTTTTAGAATCCACACTTGAAAAAGCATATAAAATAGCTGGACAATATTTAAAAACATGCAATCTCAGTAAAGAGAAGAGGATGAGGGAATTCAAATTACCATCACTTGAAGCTAGAAGAGTGAGGGGGGATATGGTGACGATTTTTAATATTCTCTGTTGTTTTGGCAGAGTAGGTAGGGAACGATAGTTTATATTGGATGACTCTAGAATTAATGGTCATAGTTTGAAGTTTCATGAGAAAACTTCATTGCTGGATGTAAGGAAACATTTTTTTTTAGTTTAAGAATAGTTGATGATTGGACTTTGCTAAGTGGGGAAGTAGTTAATGCTAACTGTATTCAAAGTTTTAAGGACAAATATGATATGTATCACTGAGTATAAAAATGAATTTTTTTTTATGTGACACTGGGACAGGCAAAAACTGCCCTAATCAATAAAGGCCCGGGCACAAGAAAACACAATGACGAAGGAAAAGAACAAGGTTAAACACAAGGGAGATGGGGAGTTACAAGCACAGGGTTCTTTCCCGTAACCACAACTACGTAAGCACACTCACTCGGTTTTAGGGTCACTTTTGTTCCTTGTATATGTAAATGACCTACCAGTCTGTAAATTCATTTATGACTATGTTTGCAGATGATGCAAAGATTGTGAAGAAACGAGAACAATGGTAGAGAATTTCAGGAAGACCTAAATAGTCTGCGTGAGTGGTTAGAAAAGTGGCTAATGAACTTCAATACTTCTAAATGAAAGGCAATGAGAATGACAGAGAATGAGAAATCTAGGAATAAACAAACTGGCAGATTTGTCTCCAGAAATGCATATGCTTTCTTACCAAATGTAAGGGTAGCCTTTAGGCACATGGACAAGGATATGTTCAGAAATATTTATGTAAACTATGTGAGGCCAAACCTTGAATATGCAGCCCCCTTTTGGAATCCACACTTGAAAAAGCACGTAGTTAAGCTGGAAAAAGTTGAAAGAAAAGCAGGTCCAAGCTTGACTACTCAATGAGAGGAGCAGAACTTCAAGAGACAGAATGAGAGATCTAGGAGTAAACAAACTGGCAGATTTGTCTCCAGAAATGCATATAAATGGCATAGTAAGGGCAGCATATGCTTTCTTACCAAATGTAAGGGTAGCCTTTAGGCACATGGACAAGGATATGTTCAGAAATATTTATGTAAACATGTGAGGCCAAACCTTGAATATGCAGCCCCTTTTGGAATCCACACTTGAAAAAGCACGTAGTTAAGCTGGAAAAAATTAAAAGACATGACACGAATCTGGTGCCAAAAATACGCAATCTCAGTTCGGAAGAGAGGCTGAGGGAATTATACTTACCATCACTAGAAGCTAAAAGAATGAGGGGGATATGGCGACGGTTTTTAAATTCCTTCATGGTTATGACAGAGTGGATAGGGATCGATATTTTGATATGGTTGGCACTAGAACTAGAGGTCATAATTTGAAGTGTCGTGAGAAAACTTCTTTGCAGAAGTACTTTTTTAGTGTAAGAGTCCTGGCAGGATTAAAGGAAATACTTTTATAGTGTAAGAGTCCTGGCAGCACCAGCATCTACCTCAAAAGGAATTTTAGCCATCAACATTGACTTCTACTGTATAGGGGCTGATACTGTGAGTGCCTTCATAGTTAAAGATGTATTCTGGGAATAAATGGAATTTTAATGCACCAAATGCACATTAATACGCGCCGTATTTAGTCCGTTAAGGCAAAGGGTGGTCAAACACACAATCATGTGTGTTGTATGTTGATCTGTACGGGCCACTAAGTCAAGGGGGTATAAGGGGATACTGAAGATTTTGGAGTGCAAAACGTACATTCAAGTCTGCCATATTTAGTCCGTTAAGGCAAGGGATGGCCAAACACCTTAAATAGTGTGCCATATGTTGCTCCGTTAAAGCCACCGACTCCAAGAGGTCACTACTGTAAGGCCTGCCAGCCATTTTTTGTTGTTGGGTTGATAAGAATCCGACGATTTCTAATTATCTATTTAATCCAATAAGTGGTTACTCAAAATCCT